>JAQQSW010002838.1:0-14844 GCA_028646575.1 Pseudocheirus occidentalis
TTTTTTTTTTAGTTTTGTGGAACTCTGCTTCCAGGGAGGAAAGCTCTGTTCCAAATAAATGGGGTTTTCCCAGCTGCCAGAGCTATTGGGGGGGGGGTATTGCAGCCTCCAGCAGCTTTGGCTTGCTTGAAGCACATCCCACCACCACCCAAGACCACAATCTGGATCCAGGCCACTCAACGCAAGAGCATTTTGCCCTGATCAAATGACTCAGCCCCCCCTGCGGGGTCCGCAGGCCAGAGCTCTGAAGCAGCCCAGTGGGGGCAGCCACAGGTTACAGCAGTTCCTGCCTTTCCCCCACTGCTTCCTTGACCTGGGGGCAGATTGGCTGAACTGCTTTTCGTCCCCCAAATTCAACCTGAAAGTTCCACCTTCACTGACCTTCTCTAATCCTGGCTTGGTAGCTGTGAAGATTGCTTCAGGTGCTGTAGATCTTCTCTGAAGTAGACTTATGCTTTGGCTTGTGAGGCTTGGCTCCTCCTGACCACCCTGGGGCCTGGCTGAGGGTCGGTTTGGGGCTGGGCCTGCCACGATGAGCCCCTGCTGCCAAACTGCCTTCAGAGAGAGATGTGTTCTCTGTATTTTTGTGAGTTTGAGAGTCCTAGAATTTGTTTTGAGTCATATTTTATGGGTACTCAGGGTAGCTGTGTGGGAGCTGTGGAACTGCGCTGCTTCTGTGCCGCCATTCTTGGCTCCACCCCCCACAAGATCTGTTTCTTAATAAACTTGATACAAGGCTCAAAAAAAGCCTGAACTGAAACAAGTTTTTAATTCTACAGATGAAACAAGGTGTGAACTATTTCTGTGCTTGCCATTACATATGTGTATATGTATATACATACATCTGAATGTATGTATGTGTGTGTGTTTATATATTCCTGTATAAACTTTTTCTATAGCAGGGAGACAATGTGTCCAGGACTATTAACAACTCAGGATGGCAGGCCTTGATATTCTTAATCCATTCAGGAATAATTTGCACCTCACAGAGCTGTTTCTTTTCTACCTGCTCCCTCTTTTATTCTTGTGACTCTCATATAAGAGGAAAAGTCACCCATCTTCTGCTCTCAAGTTGATGAAGAAGTGACAAGCTCTATGTGTTTCCAGACATTTCCAATAGGATATCAAGAACAATGTTTGGCTTCTTGAGTGACAAGCAGCTCCATTAAGCCAAAGATCTGCCAAATTCCTCAGAACTGCAAAATAGCAGGGCCTTCTCTTTTACCAAATTAACTTCAAACACTTTCACAGCAAAGTCTTACCTCCCTCTAAGACCAGAAAGGGTATTCCAGGACATTGCAGAAATTTCCACTCTCTCAGCTGTAGGTGGCACTATAGAGCAATAGCCCCAACCGTTCTTCAAGCAGCAGCAGTGACTTTACAGCAGCTGGTCCAGCCTTTCCTCAGCTAATCATCAAAGCAATGCCTCTCTTCCAATCAGAAAGTCCCTAATAAAGTAGTTGAAAAGTCTACTGGGATGGGAATCCTTTGTTTTTTGTTATGACTCCTGCTCATCTCCTCTACTGCCTCTTCTGTTCAATATGTTTATAACTTTTTCTCAAATCTTCCTTCTTGTTGAGTTTTAAACTGTGCTTCCTGATAACCTCTCAATTCCCTTTATTTCCTCAAGTCATCATTACCTCATAAGGAAAAGTAGAATTTATCTTTCTGTCAGACATGAACCCAATTGTCCAATAGCCCAATTGTGTTATGTAATTGTAAGATTATGTGATAATCTTCCTATAGTTCCAAAATATTTATTTGATTTATAACTTTGTCAGTTAGAAACATTAAAACTCTAACAAGTTGTATAAAATTAGCTGATGGAACATAATATACTGTGACCATTGTTTCCACAGGCATTGTTCTGCCTTCAAACAGGTATTCTTAGCACATTCTTCTGACTGGTTCACAAAGCAGTCTGTGTCTCTCCTTCACATTTTATCTGATACCATTTATTCACAAGTGGATTTTATTGTTTTGCCTTACACAAATGTTATTTTTTTTGCATTTTAAAAATAATCAAACTGTTTACTTATGAAAGAGGTAATACCATATACATGTTTTGCACATTTTTTGTCCCTCTTCAGTCTTAGGCACATAGTAGGCATTCAACAAATATTTGTTGACTTTGTCAAGGTCTTAACTGGTAAGAAAAGTAGAATAAATGGCTAAAGTAGTCACTGCAGAACTCCAAGGACAGAAGCAAAAATACAGAGCACAGGATGTTGTCTTCTAAAGCAAATGGCAAATATGTGGTTACATGACTAAGAGAGTTCATGAGTGGTTTCAGCAATTTCTGTTCCTGAAATATGTTTCATCAAATGTTTGATCTTCCAGAGATTCAGAGGGCTGATAACAAAACTTCACTTCTTGACCCTACTTTGAAATAGGGAAGTTAATCATTGCTCACTGGAATTCCTTTTTAGAAGCCAAAGAATGTGAACATTTAGTCAAGAGATATTAGGGACTATTTGTTTGTTTCTTCATTTTATTCATTCAAAAATACATAAAGAAACTTCCATACTTTTCAGCAATGAATATCAACTCTATATATTGACTTTTTCATGTAGATTAACTCAATTGCAAGCTATGCACTGTTCCTCAAGGACCAGTGGAATGGTAAACAAACCACAGCAAACTAGTCATATAAAAACACATCTGAAGAGTAGAGATAAATTTATGTGTGTAGGCATATAAATTATACATAAAACAAATCCAAAAATCAGAGATAAATTTGTATGTATCTATCTACATACATATATGTCTATACATGCATGCATCTACATATATCCACCTACCTGCATTGTCTATTGAGCTAGGGTTTTTTCCCATCCTGGAGTCTCAACTATGGCTCTATATGCATTTTTAAACCTCTATTTTCTCAATACCTTCTCATCAGGCAAGTAAATCCAGTAAACTCTATCTTAAATGAAAAGCTAAGAAGAAGAAGTAGGTAAAAGACTTATTAAAAATGTGGGGTTTTGAATCTGCCTAAAAATCATGACCTGGTTTTGAGAGAGACAGATTCAAGTACATTGCTTTTTCTGTTTCCTTTAATGTAGTTTCTACTTCTTCATTGAAGTCTATGATAGAGTTCAAATATGGTGGGTCTGTTATTGTAGATGGAGAAAATAGCACTTGCTATGGAGATGTTGACAGAATTTCTGTGTTTTTCATTTGTCGGACATTCTTAAATCCTGTTGTATAATCTAGGTTAATTTGGTTACTCACCAGCCTTCCTGTAAGTATAGATTGCTTATAATCTTCCACCACCCTCCTAACATGTTATGAATGACTTTATTGTCTATCATAGTATTACCATTCACTGCTACATATTTTTACTCATCAAAGAGATCTAGTATTTTTACTGCTTCAAAGAGTCTCCAACTTTAATTGGACTTTCAGTGTGACAATTCATTTACAATCGAATCCTATCCAATAAGCATTTATTAAGTACCTGCTATATGTAAGGCACTTCGTTGGAGGTACTTGTGGCAAAATAAATGACAGTTCTTGACTTGAAGGAACCTATGCTATCCTTGGGAGAAGCAATAAGTAAGTAGGCAGGCTTAACCACAGTTTAGCAGTGTTACTCTCCAAAAAAAGAAGATCCTGCATTTCCTTAGCTCTTTTCAAGGGTCAATATAGGATATTATAATTTTAAAATGCTTAGCTTTAGTTTATATTTCTTTTTGTTTACATTATTATATTCACTCCTCCACATCATATCGTCATGACTTTGTGGTTACTCTGGGTTTTCAAAGGCTATTCCAGTGAAGTATAAACTCTGGAAGATCATATCATGATGATCTAGCACTTGTGGAAGAAGTAAAATGTCCTTTGGCTGATAAAGGAGATAGTTGCTCTGTCTTGGCTGGCCCCACCATTGTTATATATGGTGCCATTTTTCCCAGGTACTTTCTTCAGGTGTCATATTTTAGTCAACCAACTCTATTGGGGAGTCATAGCTTTCCTTTTAAACATGCCACAGAAAGAACAACAGAAATGGGAAGTACCTGAGACAGCTGCCTAAAAGTCTAATTCCAGCTTATTTAATCATTTGTATACAATTGTAATTCTTGATTCACTTGTTCTTCCTCAGCTTTTGCAAAGCTATAACATACTGTGTGAGAGAGGGGTAACAAGAGGGAAAGTGGAATCACTGTCTTGGATCTGACTCATTAGGTGAAACCAGCAAAACTAATATCTGCTCTGACTTCTCTTTGGTCATCACTGTGGCTCTACTTTCACTTTCATGATGAAACAGTTCTCTAGCCCCCTGCTTCTGATGCTTATTGGAATGGATTTCCTGGCTGCCTCTTGCTTCCTATAATATTCTTTCCTGCTGAGAAAACCCTACTATGGATCCCAGCAGGGGCCATACCCAATGTTATTCTCAGGTTCCCAGTTGATCACTTTCTAACTGATGATGTTGATGAATACCTTGATATTGATAGTCATAGCAGCGTTCTTGTCTCTTTTTTTATTTCTTCTCATGACAGTATTAGTCCTTGATGGGTTTCCCCTGAACTGTACTATACTCATGCCTATTGCTCTCTGGTTTTCTATAATCATCTGACACCAATGTGGTGTTTCTCATCCATGAATGAAAATTCTTCAAGATTCCTTGAGAATGATAACAAATAGAATGGTTCAATGAAACTTTGAGATCATAGACATTAGGGAAGGCATAAGACAGGGAGATATATTATTGTCAAATACCACTGGAATCTAGCACAGAGTTCAATTTGCATAGGGATTGAATGAGGAGGTCCTCCAGATGTTCCTCTTTGTGGAAGAAATTATCATAAATACATTAAGCTTCACAACACTGCAGACTTTTGAGAAGAGATCCATCATTTATTGCTCAAAGGAATCTGCCCTGGCCATTCTCAAAAGAAAGATGAAGTGAAAAATAAATTTATATCACCCAGATTGCAACATACATAGCATTTGCAGTCTAGGATAGCAAATGCAAATGGACAAGAAGTTGAGCTCAGTACTAAATAAAAGGAAAAGAACAGGCTAAACTGCCTTTGGGAAATTGAATAACCCCTTTAATGACCCTAATTGCATGAAAAGAAAGGTCCATCATATTAATTCCAAAATTCTACCACTGGTGCTTCATGACAGAAAAATACGGAATACAACAACATTTGAGGGATTTAAAGTTAACATTATGCAGAAGACAACCACAGGTAGAGAATTTAAAAGAGGAGAGGAAGAGGTAGCCCATTCTAGGCATGTGGTATGGCCTGTGGAAAGGCATAGAGATGTGGAATGGATAGGAAACATCAACCAAGATGATTTACCTAACTCACTGTATGTGAAGAGAAATGATATTTAATAAATTTTTAAAAGTTGGTATTAATTGGCAAACCAAGGAACTTATAATGTTAAAGGAATGGTGGGGCCATTGACAAATTATACAATTTCTCAAATGCAATCCAAGCATTTTCTTTATCCTATTCCATTCTTATGCCAGTTTATTTTACACCTATAGTGTCTGTTTTGGTTATATTATCATTATTATTTATAGCAACTATTTTTATGATGACAAAATATTCAGAAATGAGGGGATACCCATCAATTCAGGAATATTGAACAAGTTTTGTTATATGATTTGTTGTGATATCTTTATGTTAAAAGAAATGATGAGGGGGATTGATTCAGAAAAATCGGGAAGATCTAAATGAACTAATGTAAAGTGAAGTGAGCAGAATCAACAGACCATGAACAAGTGCAAAAGATTTAGCTGTTCTGATCAATACAGTGACCCAAAACAATTCCAAAGGACTTATGATCAAAAATACTATCCACCTCCAGAGATAGACCTGATGAACATTTGGTGTTAATTGAAGTACTTATTTTTTGCTGTATTTTTCTTCCTCTTTTGTGTAACATGGCTAATATAGAAATATGAATATGGAAAAATGTTTTGCACAATTTCACATTGATAATTGTTATATTGCATGCCTTCTTAGTGGGTGGGGGAGGAGCAGAGGAAAATAGAATTTGGAACTGATTTTTTTAAAAAGAATGTTAAAATAAATAAAAATTTAAAAAATAAAATGAAAAAGAAGTCAATTACTTTATAAAAAAGAAATATTCAAACAAAGTACAAAGACTGAGCAAATGGAAGAAGATTTAAGATATCTCATATGATAAGCAACTGACCTGGAAAATAAAAGGTCAAGAGGAGATAAATGAAGAAGCTTTGGATACTAAGCAGCCAGAAAGAGTTCAAGTGCCTAATGTTCAAGTACCTCATTCAGAATCAAATAAGATTTGGAAGCTGTCACCATAAAAAGAGAGAGAGAGAGAGATGAGCTCATATTACAATAATAAGAAAGGCAAAAGTTGAAGATTTATAACTAAGAGTAACCTCTCTGGGGAAAAATTAGTGTTATATATGGGTGGGGGAATATACATTTAATTAAAAAGAGAACATCAGCAGATTCTTGATGGAACAATCAAACCTGAGTAGAAACTTTGGATGAAAAAACAGGAGTAAAGAGAAACATAGAAAAGTAAATACAAGGGAGGAATCAGCAAAGAGTTCTCAAGGATGAGCTGTTTATGTTTTAATGGGTTTTGGGGGGATGACACGTGTCTCCCCAAAATTCTATTGTCATGAGGAGTCATAAAGGATGTCAATATAATATGAAGAATGTGTGTGTCTTTAGTTGTGCTTTGACAATCTTTAAGGAAATAAAGAAAGGGAGAAGAGAAAGGCTATCCTAGGAACAAGAAGGGAAGGAAAATGAGGGGCTTTATCTCACAACATTGGGTGTACAAATAGAAATCTACATAAAAAGGTAGGGGGCAGAGGAGAGCTCATCATTTTAACCTCGATCTCACCTGAACTGTTGAAAAAGGAGTAGAGTACCCATACAGAGTCAGGTGTAGATAGTTCATCAGGAAAACAGGAATGAGTGGGAGAAAAAGGAAAATAAGAGTGAGGGAGGATTCAGGGGGAAATTTTTCATAAGCAAAACAAACCCTAAGCTTAAGGATGGGAGCAAGGGAAATAGTAAAGAGTTTAAAAAGAAAGAAAGAAAAGGTAAGAATCCATTACAAAGTTTGGGAGAAGTTATTGTTGTTTGTTGTTTGCCCTTCATTCTTGAAGAGGACCATGACCTCACTTCACTCATCATGACTTGCAAATAAATTGGATTTAAGTGAGGGAGGCCTATACAAAGTCACCAGCTTCATTTTCTCTTCTCCTCCCCTTAGCCATTTGGGTCCAGTGACAAGATATAAATCAGGATTGCTGTAGATGTGCCCTTTGGATGAGTAAGAGAAGACAACAAAAAATACCTAATTTCAGAAAAAGAAATTAAACAAGTCTTAATTAATTGTCAAAGATAAAAACCTCAAAACCAGGTGAATTTACAATTGAATTCTATCAAATGCTGAAAGAAAAATTAATACAAATATCACACAAACTCTTTGCAAAAATAGCAAAATTAGGGATCTTCCTAAATTATTTCCATGCTACAAAAATGATCTTAATAGCTAAACCAGGGGTAGCCAAGTGGAGGAAAAAACTATAGACCACTTTCCCTAATAAGACTTCAAAATAAAAAAGCAGAGAAAATTTTGAGCAGAGCTGGGAGCAGGCAGAACTGAGAGAGGGTATGTTGGTGATTTCAGTGCTGTGTTGATCTGTGTTACTTTCTGAGAAAGATAATGTTTGTGATATCAGCACTCTGTAGTACCCTGTCTGTTATTCTGTCAGACAAAAGCCTCATCTGTTGTAATTAGTAGACAAAAGTCCTGAAAGAGGACTTTATTCTTGTTACAGAAGTCCTGAAAAAAAGACTTTACTGGTGATTTTGTTTGATTTCTCAGACAAATCTTTGTCTGTTGATTTGTGTTACTTTGTCAGACAGAAAGTGCATTGAAAAGATAGTGCCTGTGATATATGTAAATATTGTTGTAACTCTGTCAATCTTTGTCTTCCTAAAAACAGAAACTGCAAAGGGCTTGGAGTGGAGCAGTCCCCATGAGCTAAGATATAGAATAGGAGTGAAGAGAAGCCTACATGTGAATCTAGTCAAGAGTTGGGTGAATCCAGGAAAGAGCTGGAAATGGTCAACCTGTGGAAGAGGAGCTGAGGGGTTTGGAAGCCAGCCTTGAGTGAAGATGAAAGAAGACTCTTCTTAGGTACTCTGTATTTACTGATGAGATTGCAACTTATTGTGACCTAGGGGTGAATGGTATTTGTACTTTCTTCTACCCCTTAAGGATGATTAGCTTAAGGATAATTGGAAGCCAGCCTTGATTCACGATAAGAGAGAACTTCACTTGAATATCATGTATTGATTGAGGAGATTGTGACTTATTGAGTGATATGTTTTGTTTAAGACTATGTGACCAGTTTAGTGATAAATTATTATTGTATTGTGAATATTGTGCTTTAGTTTCTTGAATGTTTTGCTTTAGTTTCTTGCTGAAAAATAGAGAGTTCACTACACTATGCAATTAGATCCTTGAAGTTATTCATAGCAGCAGTCCTCAGGAAAGCTGCTAGTGATTTACTTGACAATTGACAAGTGTCAATTAAAAGTGTGTGATATAGAGACCACTACCAAAAAAATCAATACAAAGACATAGATACCTGAAAGAAAATTGAGTTTATTGCTTTCTCATGAGAAAGGGAACCAGGCTGGAACCTATGAACTAGAAATGCTAGAGGAGGTGTTTGATTGTATATATTCCCTAAGGAACCTATCTTTCAGGGTGAGAAAGGAGAGGTCAAAGGGTTGTTTGGGGTAAATGTGATCATAAAGAAGTTCACAGGGGGCTAAGTCAGGACTTCACCCTGATCCTAAGGAGTGCCAGGGTGAAAATCTTGTCTTTCCTTGCCAGAAGAAGAAGGGTGTCAGGTGGTATGAAGTTCCTAGTATATCTCTAAAGCTCTCATAATGGTGTGTGAAATGGGTCCATTCATCTGAGTCTGCACATTCCACCAGCACATATCTAGGGATTATTTGTTCCAACAAGGTTCTAGTAACCATAGAGGCAGTAGCCTGTGTAAGAAGGAAGGCATCCATCCACTATGTGAGGTGATTCACAATGACCAACAGGACAGTCATCCTACTGGGGGCACCTCAGTGAAGTCCACCTGTATACTTTGAAAGGGCCTGATACCCAGGGGCCACCCTCCTGCTGGAGTTCAGTGCTGGCTGTATCTTCAACACACAATGTGGCCATCAGCCATTTGGTGTGCCAATGTGTATGTTCCAGGACATACATTCCACATCAAGACTGCATCACACAGGTTCTGGACATCCCAAATGGCTTCCCTGTTGTCAGTGTTGTAAAATCTGTCTCATACTAGGCTTATTCAGTACCTCATGCCCATCAGGTAGGAGCCACCTTCTTTGAGGATCTTTTTCAGCACCTAGATATACTGCTATTGCTCCTCCTCTGCAGTCAGAATCAGGGAAAATCAGACTCAGAGTGGGGAGGGGGGTATGGAATCAACACAGTTTCCTCTCTCAATTTTAATTCTCCAGCCCTCCTGGCTTCTTCATCAATAGAATCTTAAAATTCCTTACCTCCCCCAACCTGGGTCATAAATTTATCTTATTCATTCAGAAAAATTATCAATTTTCTTTTTGAAAAACAATTTTAACTGAAACGTCCTTTTAAACAAAGACAAACTTGGAAGCTTATGATTTCTTAAATTACAGTACCTCAAAATTTCACAACACATGGTCAGAATGCCCCATTCATTATTTTTCTGTATTCCCATAAAATCCCTTGGATATGGATTTCACCGCCATCCCTTAAAGAACAGTAAACTAAGGTGAATAAAACTTGCTTGAAGCCACACAGTAAATCAGTCTCTTAATGCCAAATAGCAATATGTACCTATTTGATTATATAACTATACATTTCTAAGCTCTAATACCCATGGCCTTCTAAAAGGAAATATCCACAAATTTATGTATTTTAAATCACCTATTATAATCAAGTCAGTCTAAAATATGTTGGGCCAATATTCTAACTGCTTTTTTTGGTTCTTAAAGCAAAAAATGAAAAATAAACCTTCAAGTATGGGAATTCCTTAGAGCTAATTTGGTGTCCTTAAGTAATATAAATTCCCAAAATATTATAAATTTCACATACACCCAAATTAACATACATAAATATATGAAACAGACTTGAAAAATCACAATTCTTATCTTTTCCTCAGGATTCTCACTGTGAAATAAGAATCCAGCAACACAGCAGCTTTTGCACTAAATTCATAAAAACTTTTAGGTTCTTCATAACATTTAGATAAGAGAAGTTGCTCTTTAAACACCCCCATTATCTGTTTAGATGAATACATTTCCAAGTCACCTAGAACAGAAAATAAATTGTAAATTTAGCCATGATTTCAAATGAGCAATCTGCTACCATAGTAAACATCAGTAGCATTATAACATTTATACTCAAATATAATAATTTCACAATTTTTCATATTCCTTCAAAAGGCAATTTATCTCTCTCTCTTTGAAAAAACCTTCTCTGTATAACCTCTTTAAAAAGCTAAAATCCTGTCTCCTCTCTGAGATCTCAAACGAAAGTGCCCCAGTCATTAATTCCTCAATCCTTAGCTAAAGGATTTTGCGTAGACCAAAAAGATTGGCTAACTCCCCCTCCAAGCAAAAACCTTGGGAACTTAATAATCAGTTGTCTCCACAGGATGGGGGAGGGAATGGCCAAAGATCATGTGGGCCTGAGAGAACCTGACTTCCTCACTCCGATTACCTTTGCCTTCCTTTACATTTCAAATAATCATCCCCCAATTTCTTGATGCTTTCCTGCACCTTAAAAACTAGAGGGAGTTAACTTCCTAACCATTTACATACCAAGAGAGCCATTTTTCTTCCTTCCCTCTGCCCCTCATTTTCTGACAGGCTTACAATCTCGACTCAAACTGCCCCAGATACTTTCATTAGAATTGTTCCCTTATCTCTCTTCTTATCAATAGCTTTTCAGTAAAATCTACTAGGGAAAGATCCTCAGATTCTCTTCCCATTACAGTTGCTATGCGCTGAAAACTTCCAGAATCTTAAATCATTAAAATTCCACTACTGTAAGTGTCCTTAGGTAACACAAATAAATTTTCAAAGTATTAGAACAAATTTAATTCTCAGTTATTACAGGGTTCCCAGACTTAAATTACCCTTCATAACAATTAATCCAATGTCTTTCTCCTTTTATCCAATACCCAAAAGCTTTACACTTTGGGTGTGGCTGGAAATGGTTCATCCTGCCTTAAAAAAATTCCTCCTCCCTTTTCTTAGCTTCCTTTCCCTTCAGACTCCAAACCTGGCCAATGCTCAGAACATAAAGAGAGTGAAATAAGGTTTTTTTTTACACTATTCAACAGTTTTGACTGATTACACACAGATACATACTTCACACAGAAACACATGGAGACATAACACAGACAGAGATCCAAACACAAAACAAGCCCCGCTCCTAGGTCCCTTTTTCTTTATACTTTGGTAATGTCCAATTATCAAACGACCCCTAAATGGGCTACCTTCTGGAATATCTGGAAAGGGGCTATTTTGCAGACCACCTACTTTTGACTGGGACTTCCCCATGGATTGTCCCAAGGCTCACTAGTTCTTACCCATTGAGGTTCACCATATCATGTCAAGGGGTAGAGGTTCACTAGTTCTTGTTCTCTTTTGAGAACTCACTGATCTTGCCCCTTGTGTGAGGGCTGGCTGTCTAGGTCTTGTCAAAGGCTCACTAGTTCTTACTTTCTGCAGAAAGCTGTAAAGCCATGCATGAGCAGTTTTCCAGAGGACAGCTGCTGTGAATAGCTTTTAAGGTTCTGATTACATAGTATAGTTGAACACTATTTATTCAATAACAAATCAGAGCAATACATTCACAGAAAACCAAGGTATATCATTCACAACGTTACAAATTATCTCAGAAAATCAAAATATAGCATTCACAACAACACAGAAATGGCCACATAGTTTTCACCACAGTTGTCACATAGTTTTGAACAAAGTACAATCATTTAGTCAGTCAATCACTTAGTAACTCAATCGTTCAATCAATTCAATCATTCAATCATCTGACAAAATATTCAGAAGTCAAAGTACTCCACCCCTGGGTAGTACATTCATTTAGTCAATCACAGAGTCCTTAAATCAATCACAAATAAATTATACAATTAAGCAGACAGGATTTCCAGCTATTTGATCGTTACATCCACATCTAGTTAGTTACTAGAGAGGGAAGCACCAACACTTTGGTTTTCAACGTCAGTGGGGCTCAGTGGCTGCCCAGAGTCTCATCTGGCCAAATCACACACCTCTTCACAAAGTGAGTCCCAAAGCAAAACCTCACTTCAGGGTCAGTCACTACTCAGTACTCACGAGAAGTCTTTTCATCTTGACCTAAGGTAGGCTCTCAGGTTCCCTGGATCCCCTTCCATGGTCACAGCTCCTACCTGGACTCACCAAATGGCAGATAGCTCCCAGTTCCTTGTCCAGCTCTTCATGCAGTTCCTGTACCAAACTGAAGATCACAGCATCCATTCCACCTTAAATCCTTCACAGTCTCTGTTCCCAGGAAGTCAAGGCTTAATAAAGGTACAAACGGGTTCATACAAAATACCAGCATCACAATCATGCTTCCTCAGTCTTCAGCAGCTCCAGCTGGCTCTTGGATGTCTTTGGCAGCTCCCAGGAGAAGCTGGTAGCTCCCCAGCAGAAGCTCTAGCTGGTTCCCAGAATCAAAATCACTTTACCCAGGTTCCCAAAATCAGAGTCATTCTCTCCAGCCTGTGACTTTTCTCTTCAGCCTCCCTGGCAGCAGGTGCTTCTACCTCCACAAAACCTCCAAAGAAATTCTGACTCTCCCTCTCTGGGGCTTTTCCTTGTATACAGTATCGCTCCTCTCTTTTCAGCCTTTTCCTGTTATATCAGCAACAGGAGTTCATAATTTCTGTTTCTCTAACAGAGGCTTCATTTGAACTAAGTGCTCTCAGCTTAGCAATACAAAAGGAACTTCAAATTTCATTACTGTTACAAAAGCTCACCCATCTTGCCTTCTTACCTCACTAAGCTCATCCTTGGTTTCCCTCCCTGGTCACCCAGAGACTCACTAGCTCTTGCCCCTGTTGTAGGAGCTCACCTATCTTGTCTTACCTGGGTCTGTGAGCACAGGACTTACCTGACTGAATCAAATTCTTCAGCAGGTGGTGGTTGTCATGCCCTTTCCAAAATTTCTGCTTTTAGGTAGCTGTTCTTCTTTGGTCCATTCCTTAGAAGTGAAAGGAAACTCCCAGACTATCCCTGAACCACTGGCAAATGGCCAGTGGGTGCCTGTCCTAGGACTGGCTAGGAGATCTTTTCCTAAATAAGGGGGATACTGTGACAAGACCCCAAAACTGTGTGTGACAGAGATCTCTAGCAAAGAAACCAATATGAACACATTGATATCTGAAAGCAGAAATGAATTTATTGCTTTCTCATGAGAAAGGGTAATACCCCTGATCATTCTAATGGCACCAGCCAGAGAAATACAAATTCATTCTGGAAAGCAGGGTCCTTTTGTACTCTAACACAAGCCCTCCCCCACCACCTTCCCCTTATACCATTGCCTGGGCTTCAGGGAGCACAATCTATTTCTCTGAATCTTCCACAGCAGCAAAGAACAAAGGACAAGAAAAGGTGGGAAAGTTTTGTTGCCAATCATGAAAAAAAACTAGTAACCCTTTTGAGGAGGCTTCACTTCTGAGAAATTATCCTTCATAAAAGGATACACAGATTGCCTCCAGAAAGGGGTAGAGAGAAGCTCTATGATGCTAACTCCATAATGCATAGCATTTAAAATGAACAATTATAACAAAAATGATTCCAGTGATAAAAAAATTCCACAAATGACCAGGAGAAAATACCTTCCCATACAAAAGAAATCATATTCAATTAACTAGAGGCTTTTCTATATCTACCAGAAAACACAAAAAGGACTGGAAAAATGTTTTTTCTAAAAAGAGATGCAATGAGAGCAAATAACTCAGGATGCAGCAGGGAATGGCATAACTTGAAAACTGGAACCTAATCATCAGTGAAAAAAAGATGAAGTGGAGAGAAAAGAGGTTTTTGGAGCCTCTCACAAAAACAGACAGACATGTTCATATTTATTTCACAAATACCTCTTTTCTGCCTTAATATAAAAATAATGAAAGTAGATATATTAAAAAGGCAGAAATCATGAAGCAAAATACTCCAGAAAAAATAAATCTAAAAGGAAAAAAAGACAATGGAATGTAGCAAAATCACAACACATGGAGCATAATCAAATTTGTTTCTAAGGTAGACAGGGAGACAATCAGGGAAAGAGAACTTAAAGTTCTGTAATGGTGGAGGAACACCAAGAAATGTAATTCATTCATCTGGTGTGTTGGTGTTTTAGTGAGACTAAATTCAGAATGGTAAAGTACCTAAAAGGCTCAGAGGCATACCAGAAGATAGAAGGAAATGTGTGAGAAATATTAATCAAGGCAATGATAGACAAGGAAGAGAAAATAACTTTTTTAATGTCTCAGGAAGAAGAGGAGCCATGAGAACATAGTGAGGTGGCAAAGACAGGGGCTGAAACAGAAAGGGAGAAATCCCCATTTAATTATAGGAAGTACCCCACTGAAAAATGTTCCCATGGGGAGAGATGAGATAATCTATCTAATTGTGTGCATATATATATATATATATATATACACACACACATATATGTGTATATATGTATATGTATATATATATATATAATAAACAATATAATGAACAATAACAGACTCCTGAAAATACAAGT
>JAQQSW010002839.1:0-14843 GCA_028646575.1 Pseudocheirus occidentalis
GACTGCTGTGAAGAGCCCCGCCTGCTGCGCTGCCTGTAGCAACAGATGTGCTTTCTGTCTTGTGGAGAGTTTTGGAGCTTGAAAATCTGTTTAGAGTCCCATTTTATGAGTTTTTAGTGTGTTTGTGTGGGAGCTGTGGTGCTTTGCTCCTCCTACGCTGCCATCTTGGCTCCGCCCCCGATCAACATAAATTTTGACGATAATTTCTCTTTATCTTTCCACAAAGAGAAGTACACGAAAAGGTAATAGTATCATGTCTTTGGGACATAAATCCTTCCAATGGAGGCCTCATATTACTACTGAGCACAAAAACCCATCCTTTGGTGAGTAGTCTCTCATATTCTCCTCTTTAAAAATGTGGAAACGTGGGGGTTAAATGATAGTCTAGCTAGATGTATGCAAAACTAATTTCATGGTTGGATTCCAAAAGTAGCTGCTGATTATTCAATTTGAATTAATCTAGGATCCTGAGAGCTTACTGAATACGTTATGTCAGGTATGGGGCAACGGGTTATTTTCTATTGTAGTGAGACAGCTTCTTCCTGGGCAAGTGCATTAAGAAATCTAATTCTTCTAGACTCCAAAAATACCTTTAATAACATTTATGAAAGACTATGGATGGTTTCTAAGTTCCCTCAAAAATATATAGGAACACCAAATATTATAATATAGTGTCACAGACAAAGTGATAGACTAATTATTGGTAGATCTGTTTTACAATACTAATTCCATCACCAGTTAATTGATTGGCATTGTACAGTCAAGTCAGTCAGTCAGTAAACATTTGTTAAATGACTATTATGTTCTTGGCACTTTACTAAGCTCTGGGGATAAAAAGAAAGACAAAAAAACAGTCCCTGCTCTGAAGGAGCTTATAATCCAATGAGAGAGATAATATACAATAAGTGACTTAACATGTTTGGGTCCCCGTTGTCTTTTGTTAAACAAGGAGATGGTTTTTTAAAGGAATTCCAGGATCTCTTTCCAGCTTTTAAAATTCATAAATTTATATGAATTTTCAAACACAAAATAGTCTTCAACAGCCAATTTTAATGGCTTTTTCCTTTCTAAATATTTTTATGAACAAGGAAGAATATTTAAAATTTTCCATTAAAACAATACTTTCCCATTCATTCTTTGTTTTGTATGTGTTTTTCTTTTCTTAACATATTGTAAATCATTATAAATATTGCCTTAATCCTGCTTTATTTCATTCACATTGTTCTGTATCAGTTGTTACATATATTTTTATATTCCCAACATTTATCATTCTTACCTGCATTCCAATGATCTTAGGAAAGATCACAGTTGAATTAATCAGTCTCCTAGCATTATCCAGTCTGTTTCAAGTGTTTTCTCATTATAAATAATACAGCTCTAAATTTTTTTCACACAGATAGTTTTTTTTTCTTTCCTGATTTTAGATAATGACCTTAGAGTATATTCTGAGTTTGGGGATTATTAGGTCAGAGGGAAAATTACTTTTATAGCTCTTTCAGTGAAAATATAGATAACTCTCCAATAAGATTCCTCTAAGTTTGCTTTTAATTCAATTCAATTCAATTCAATTATTGGTTGTAGCACCTGTTTGACTGCTGTTGTTTGGGAGTTTTCAGCCAGTACTGTGAGGCAGGATCTATGGACTATTTCTCCTGAAATCTTAATTTACCTCATGAGTATAAAATTTCCCAGCTTCTAAAGGCCAGTGATTAAAATGTGGGGCGAAAAAGCAAACAGAAACTTTGGGAAAAGATGAAACAACAAAAAAAATCACAGTATTGTAGGATCATATAGAGCCATAAAGGATCATCTAGGTCAGCCCCTTCATTTTCAGATGAGAAAACTGAAGGCCACAGAGGTTTGAGGTGGCCCTTCTTGTTTGTCCTCATAACGGCACTTTCTGTGAGTGCCCTTAATTCCTTGCTCTCTCATCTTCTTCAGCAATTTACTCCCATCTCTCCTTCTTTCCCTCCTCCTTTTCTCCCCTCAAGATCTTTCTGTCCACTGATTATTTTTGTTTGGCTTCAATCATCACTAATTTTTCTCTATGTTTAAAACACACCACATCACACTAAACACATGCACACACACACACACACACACACACTCACACACACACCCTTTATGAATGGGTTTTCAGTTAAGATACAATGCGAAAGTTTATAAGGGAGCCAAGCTCTCACAAATCCACTACAGTAAAGTTCTAAAAACAAATTCAGATTTAATAATGATAAAAAAAATCCAAAGAGAAACCTTGGTAATCACAGACAGCCATAGACCTATGATATCCTTCACTCAGAAAGACCAAATTAAGCACAAGAATATAAGTTGGAAATGTTATGCCTGAAATATATGGGCCTCCATCTGGGGCCTTACCAGCCATTTTGCACCCACTCCCCATCACCCTTCTTCACAAAAGAAGACAAGACCGCCAAAGTTTTCCATGGACGCTGAAGTTTCCTGCCTGAACCAAAGTTTCCCACCCAAGGCTACACTTCCATGTCTAACCCTTATACAGCCCCCAAATGTGTACTAACCAATTGTTGATTTGGGCTTTTGTAAGTTCCTGCTTACACAATCCCTGTCCATTAGGAGTATGGTTTTGTCCTTTATATACTGATAGTCCACCCTGGTTTGCTGCTGCTTGATTTGGGTCTTGCCGCAAGCAGTCACACACTATTAAAATCCACTTTCAAATTGCACTTGGGGTTTCACTCACTTTATTTGGCATAACAGAAAGTCCCAGGGGTGTGAGAAACTGTGGATATAGGGTAAGAATACAGGGTACAGAGATACAGGGTAGAAAACATGATACAGATGTTGAAGCCTGTGGTACTCTGTCCGGGAGACAACACATCTAGACTGCTTGCTGAAAGAAGCCTTGTTAAAGGAGATCAGAAAACCACAGAACTCTACTTTGATTGTGAATATGGAGCAAAGAGGAGGGAACATTATGACTAAGATGTTCCCAGGGTCCAGAAGGACACGGCAATATAAGATAAGATACTCCAAAGATCCCTAAAGACAGCAGTGTTATTAATACAGATGATCCAAACCTGTCAGCATTCAATGTAGAAACACCATATCAGGTGGAAGTTTGTGACAGGAACCCAGTTAATTGAGATTGAGACTAAAGAGACTGGAGCATTCTAACCAAGAATGTGGTATGTGACAGATATTAGCTCTGGGACTAAGCCCCAAATCAGGAATTGAGGCTGGACATGTGAGCAAAACAGAAGACATACACTAAATACTATGAAGAAAAATTATGTGCAAAGAGATATCTTAGAAGTACACACTGAAGAAAAGGATAATTTTACAACAAATGCAAATCAAGCTTCAATATAGAAAGGTAAAAACATTTCAACAATTGGAAGGAATTAAATGATGCAATCTTTATAATCTGTCAGGGAGAGAAGAGACAAGTGTGTTTTTGAGATCATAATGGAATTTCAGTAGTTGAGAGATGAAATTAAATTTAAAAAATAGGGGTCAGAGGGAAACTTTTCTTCTATTTTTATGGGCTTAAGAGAGGAAAGTAAAGAGAAAGAGGATTATACTTGGAAAAAATGAGGAGGTAGATGGTAGAACTTCAATCATTTTTCATAATTGGACTATGTGAGAAGAATAACATGCGTATGTGGATGAAGGAGGCAAAGAAAACTGGCATCACACAAAACTTACTCTTATCTGAATCAAATAAAGTTGAATCTATTCCCTCTCTCTCTCTCTCTCTCTCTCTCTCTCTCTCTCTCTCTCTCTCACACACACACACACACACACACACACACACACAATTTTAGGAATATATTAAAATAGGAAAAGTAGATGTGGACTAGGAGAGGGAAAATGGAGGTTTAAACAGGACAGGTCAGGAGATGAAATGCCCTCAAGCAAAATAAACTTTAGCTTTGGAGGGTATATCATAAGGGAAGATTAAATGGAGAGGGGCAAAAAAAGAGCAATGACCAGCAACCGAGATTTCTAGAAAGGAAAGGAGGAGGTAAATTTGTATGGAAGCAGATGAGTTTCAATTACAGATCATTAATGTTTCTCCTTTCTGACCATTTTTTCCCTTCTTTGAAAAGAGGTGAGGTACAAAGAGGGGAAAAAAGACCATAAGCAAATATAATGTAGAGAAAGACAAAGAATCATGGAGCTTGAGAGTTGGAAAAGATCTAAGCAGTCATCTATTCTAGCTTATACATGAAAGAAATTCTAAAATATTCAACAGGATTGATTTTAAAAAAATCAACAAATGAGGATCTTGCCTCTGCTTGAAGATCTCCAAGTGAAGGGAATCTACCACCTCTTGAGGCCACCACTTCATTCCATTTTTGGACAGATCAAATTGTTCGGAAGTTTCTCCTAGGGCCATGTCTACCTTTGCATCTCTTGAACTTCTGCTGATTACTTATGGTTCTACACTGTGGGTCTAAACAGAGCAAAGCCACCTTTACAGTCCTTTCAATACTTGAGGACAGATATAAAATCCCAGCAGTCTTCATTTACCCAGTTTGAATATGTCTAGTTCCTTCAAATTATTTTTATATGTTAAGGGCTCAAGATGCTTCACCATCCTAGTGGACTTCCTCTGGATGATCTCCAATATCCTACCCTTGGGTGCCAAGAATCCAATTCCTAATGTGGTTGAAACAGGACAAAGTACAGTGCAACTTTCACTTCTCTTATTCTGAATATTATACCTTTCTTAATATCGTGTTCCTATTGATTTTCCTTTTTCTTTTCATTCATTGCCACAATATTAATTAATAATGGGTTTGCAATCTATGGAAAATGCCCAGATTTTTTTTTAGGCAAAATGTAATCTCATTGTACTTCCCTTATTTTGCTTTTAAGGTTCATTTTTGAGTCTCATCTGTCAAATTTTATTATTCTTATTAGATGTTTTCCTATTTTATTTGGATTAAGAAGTAATTTATCTATCATGTAATGTAATAACTTTCTTACCTGTCTTCATAAAACAAATTCATAATTCATAATAAAAATAATATGATAATTCATTAAAATGTCACCTATGTCTTCATTCCAGTAAAAACAAAACAAAACAAAACAGAGACAAGTACAGATCCCAGGGGCATTGGAGTGACTCGAGATCTTCCCCCAAGATGACATTAAGCAATTAATAACTGTGCTTTCTTCTGTCCTTTCAACCAGCTCCTAATCTATCTAATTTTACTTTCATCTAGCCCATTTTTAATCATGTTCACAAAAAATAACATGACAAATTTTACCAAATCTCTTGCCCTTATAATTTATGTTTGTTACATCTATATCATTCTCTTGACTTACCAACATAACCTTTTTATTAAAAACAAGTTTGGTCCAGCATTACTTTTTCTCAGTAAAGGCATCCTGTCTCTTTGTTGTCACAATTTTCTCTTTTCAATATGCACTTTTAACTAAACCTTGAAAATTTTACCAGGAATCAAAATAAAGGTCACTGACATATAGTTTGGGGACTCTGCTTTCTTATTTTTCTTGAAAATCAGCAGGCTTTTGCCATACAATATATCCTCCTTCGTCTTTCAAAACTCAGCAATCACCAATTGGTACAATACCCTAGGGTATACTTTGCCTAGACCTGATATCTTGAGCTTATAAAGGACTATTAGATACTTTATTATAGAAACAACTTGTTTAACAACCTGATATATTCTAGGAATCTTCTTGACATCCAGATCTGTAGAATCCAGAGCACATTTTCCTACATTCATTGATACAAATGGTAGGTAGCATCCAGGGTCACTCAATGAGAACCTTTCCTATGTATTTACATTGGTATTATTTTCTATTATATTTCATTGCAATTGTCTATTGTTTCAGCTTCACTACATGTTAAATAGGCTCTTTGGAGACATAATCACCATCTGTTCTTGGTACAAAAGTAGCATGGAAGTGGTAGGATTATATCTTTCTACCTGTAATCTCTGTGGCTGCTAGTTTCAAGGTTCTGCATTTTCTTTCTGCTAGGTTCCTGTGAACGCTAAGAAAGCTAGAGAAAAAATTAAGGGAATATCTCATGAGGTGTTGTCAAGGGAACAGCTATCACTTACCTTATGCTTTGAATTCATCACTGCCCAACCTTTTGATCTTCTCCGTGCCTAAGACACCCACAAGGAAAGCCATAGAGAATATCTTCCCAGTTGTACTGAACTATTCTTTGGGGAAGGATTCTCACCTAATCCCCACTTCACTTTTTCCTTTACCAATGAATTTTCTTGGAATATCTGCAAAGTGGCCTAGATTTATCTACACCAACTCACTCACAAATAGAGCCTCTTTGTGCTTTCATCTGCTTCCTACTGACAAGCTGAGTGGGAGGAATGCCGGTATAACCCTTAGTTCTGTTCCCCACAGTTGTTGCTTGCTGCTCCCTGTAGCTTGGCTGCCCTGGCTACTTTAGGGTTATAATAGTAGAAATGTAGCACATGGCAAAAATAAAGCAATGTTTCCAGTGGTTTCAAGAATGCATCTCAATACGATTCCAGGCATTAACAGGCAAAACCAGCATGCATAAAGGCATGAAGCATCTCAAAGAACATTTCTCAATCTCAGAACTGAAAGGAGACCCTCTGTCACCCTAACTTAGCAACATATGGTACAGTACAAAGAGTACAGAACTAGGATTTGGAGGACTGAGGTCAAATTAAGAGTACAGAGCTTGGATTTGGAGGACTGAGGTCAAGTTAAGAGTACAGAACTTGGATTTGGAGGACTGAGGTCAAGTTCGACCTCGGCTGCCTGTCTGCCTGTATGTTATGTTACCTACCTGGCATCTGTTTCTTCATCTGTAAAAGGAGGAGGATGGATAAGATTGCCAAACTTTCTTCCAGCCTTAGATCTATGATCCCATGATCTAAAACTGAGATCAACCCACACATGGTTGACCATAAGCTGGTGATTTGGACCTCGGGAATTTGGTGACGACCCACCATGCACTAGTGTCACAAACTATTTTCATCACATCCAAATATGACATAGCAATGTTGATGTCACTGTATTATTCTTTATATGAGATTATAATTTAGTACAGAAAAGATTGCATTTTATACTCAAAAGCATCTCTGAAGAAAGTAAAATTTCATCTCTTTTTACCCTTAGCAGCTTCTCATGCATGTACAAACTGAGAAAAAGATCATTTTTTAGAAAGAGAAATAAATAGCAACTTATTTGAGTAGCAAGAGCAACCCTACAAAATCACTCTGTTCATTGCTTCACAATGATGTAATAGGGTCTATTCTTATGATGGAGTATGATGAAAGCATAATTGTAAAAATAAAAAAAATTTAAAATAACAAATTTTAAAATAAAGCCTTAATGAAAGCAATATGTGCAAATACATTGTCTAGCACAGTATGTCAGGGATCTGTGCCCAGCTGTTTTCTGTTTCTCCTTTTTATCAATGACTTGGGTAAAAGAAGAGATGTCATGTTATCAAATTTGTAGATGACACAAAGCCAGGATGAATAATTAAGACACTGGATGAGAAAGTCAGGAACCAAAAATATCTGAACAGGTTGGAACAGTGGGCCAAATTGAATAAGATGAAATTGAAACGGCTTAAAGGTAAAGACTTATGATTGTATTAAAAAAAATATTGACTTTACAAGTACAAAATGGAGGAGACATGACTGAAAATCTGAGAGCCTAATCCAAACCTCTTACAGGTAGGGAAAGAAATAGGTTTGCATGAGATGATTCAGAAAGAAATATTCAAATCTAAGAATATAATATGAATAGTCGCAATTAATGGAAATGAAAAGAACACTAAAGGAAAGGCAAACCCAGAGTGAATATCATTACCAGTCAGCTACAGAGAACATATTTTTAAATATACTTCTTTCCTTTCAGTAGAGAGGAGGGGATTATAGTTGCTGAATGTTGTAAACACTGTCAGATACCTTCACACTTGATTAACTAGGCTTTATTATTTTTCCTTATTTTAAGGGAATGATTAACAAGTATGTGTGTGAGGGGCTATATACAAAAATGAGTGATGTATTAAAATGTATCAAAAACTTATTTTAAAATATCTTTTAAAAACTAAGTGTTGGGGCAGTTAGGTGGCACAGTAAATAGAACACTGATCCTGGTGTCAGAAGGACCTGAGTTCAAATCTAGCCTGGGATATGTGATATAATAGCTGTGTGACCTTGGACAAGTCACTTAAGATCAATTGCCTTCTCCCCTCCAAAACAATTAAATGTTTTCCAGGTTTTATTATAATAAGAGGATTGCAATGAACTAAGCATGTCAACAGGGTACTATGGAAGACAAGAATATTGATGCAAGTCTAGGCACTCTTAAGATTCCCAGAAGTAGAGCTATGAAATTCCCAATGTCCTGTGCTCTTTGTTCTGTTCTTATCACATCTTTTAGGGAGGAAACTGGAAAGCTAAGAAGCATCCAGAGCAAGGGGTGAAGGTCCTACCATAGGAAGAGAGGTTGAAGAAACAGGGGAGAAAAGTCTGTCCTCTGTTCTTGGATAGGGTTCTCTGCTTTAGGTCTGTTTGTGTGACAATATCTCCTCTACGGACCCTTCTCTCACACACTCTTGGCCTCCAAATGAACATTATCTCTTCCTTCTGAAGCTTCTAACAGCATTTTGGATGAACCTCACCCTTCCTTGCACTCCTTTAACTACATTTTTTGTGATACTCATGTGGATACTTTATTTACTATTGTACCAGTTCCCTAGCTTATGCCTTCTCATTGCCCTGTTCTTCCCCTGCCTGACATTTTCTCTAGGACCACAGTATGCCTCACATCTACCTTTGTATTTTCAGAACTTAATACAACAGTAATAAAATAATAGCTAACATTCATATAGCACATAAAGGTTTAAAAGGTACTCTAAAATATAATTTCACTTTACCTTTATAAGGAACCTGGCAAGTAAGTGCTATTATTATCCCCAATTTACAGATGAAGTAATTGACACGGACTGAGTTAGAATGATTTGACTGAAGTACCCAGGTAGTAAATGTTTGAGACAGGATTTGAATTCATGTTTCCTGACTACAGCTCCAGAGCTGTAGTGATTGTACTGTCTAGTCACATAAGCACTTAATAAATGTTTGTTAAATTTAAACTGGCATATAAAACCATTCTTAAGTCATATAAACATGCATTATTAAACAGGATTTTAACAAATTTATATCTTTGGATACATATTTTAACCAATGTGGTATTTTCTTGATTTATTATCTATTCCACATAAATTCAGCCAGCCATGCAGTGAAATCCAACTCCTGTGATTAAATTTAAATTCATATAAATATAAATGTTCTCTTTACTCTGTGAAATCACTCAACTTGAAGAATCAATTTGAAGAACTCAAATATTAAGCAATATAAATAAAATAATATATACAATGCATCAATTGAAGTGATAAAAATTAGATTTCATTTTAAAAGGGGAAAATTGCCAAAAAATTATTGAACATAGGCCTTTGTATTAGGGCATAAGATATGAAATTGCCCTCGATGTCTCTCAACAATCAATAGAGTCCTAAAGGCTAGGATAAAAATTATAATGGAATCTTTTCTGTCCCCAAAATGCATTCATGCAAATAGTTATTTAGAGTGATATAGTATACTGCTTTTCCATGGCACATTTCAAAATTCATCAAATTTATTTTTACTACGTAAGGATCAAAATGGTTCTAGGATAGGACGTTTGGCCACAAAGAAAAGGTCTAAAGGGCAGTAACAGGCAAAGGGGACTCTTGGAGCAGACTGTTAGAGGTAGCCTTACTTGATGATGAGTCACCTGAACTGTAGCTTCATGAGTTCTTATGCTTCTACTGTCCATTAGTGCCAAAACTTGGGGGAGGGATAAGACTACAGAATCTGGTTAAATGAGCCAAGATATGAAGATGGGAGATATTCCAGGGAAGGGGCCAGACCAGTCTATGGCTCTGCAGGTAACTAATTCATCATGTGATTTCAGGCAGGTCACTCAAGCTCTTTAACCTTAATTTTCTTTCTAACTTTAATTTTATACACATATGTTATCTGAACATTTTCTTATTGGTACAACATCCTGTTGGATGTTGGAGAGGAATGTCCAGCAAGTGAAAAGGAATGTACCCAGCCATTCCTCTCCTGTATACTTTCAGTAGATGCCCATTAGCAATTTGGACCATTTAATTTTAAAGAATAGGAATCAGTTGAATTATTTAGAGAAGGAAACAAACACATTGGGAAAGGAAGCAAGCAGATAATTCTCTGCTCTCTCTTTTTCCACAAGGACTAATAATAAGCATAAAGGCATGAGAGCAGGTGTGGACAAAAAGCTACAACAATGGAAATGGCGGGGGCAGTGCTCAGAGTCCAAGCTCATGAACCAGTGGAGAAGACTGGGAGAACATAGACAACAGAGATCCATCCCCATGGGCCATGGTGGTGGGAGATGACCTCCGGGGATGAGGTCATCTACACTGGACTTGGGAAGCACTAGGCATATTGGGGCAGATCCTGATTAAGTTAAGGGCAAAACCATCCCCTCTATTGATTCCAAAGTTGATTTCTTCTTTCTTTTTCTTTTCCTTTTTGCTTTTTGGAGGGCAGTTGGGGTTAAGTGACTTGCCCAAGGTCACATGGCTAGTTTTTGTGTTAGGTGTCTGAGGTCACATTTGAACTCAGGTTCTTCTGACTCCAGGGCTGGTGCTCTCTATTCACTGAGCCACCTAGCCACCCTATTTCTTCTTTCTTAAAGCTTATTTATCTTCCTATTCACCTAATCAGTAAAACCAGTTTTTAGATAAATATCCTCAACCATTGCATTACTAATTGATATGTTTTGTTACTCGAATATAGGAAAGAGAAAAAAACATAATTTTAGACCTATAGTAAATTTTACAGTGACCTAATGGCTAGGGGCTCAGAGTAAACAAAAGAAAATTATTGAATAATATTTTTAAAATTTCCCCTGAGCAGAGAATGAGAAAATTTAATCTAGGACATTTGTTCTAGCCAATAGCTGGTAGACAATGCAACTAATTGGTTGCCATTGTGAAATATATCTGGCCCTTTCCTTTCCCATGTTTGTGGAGCCCAAATTTGAAAGGGAAATTTTTCCTCCAGAAAGAAAGAGTCCAAGAAATGATTGGAGAGACAGTTATATCTCAGGGGAAGAAGGGATAAAGTGTCTGGGAAGGATTTGGGCCAAGGTAGGGGAAATCAGGAGGGAGTGACAAGTCTTTTTGTCCAATAAAGCACAGATTCATTCAATCCATCTATCATAGACCTTCTTTGCTCCTACTGACACATTGTTGAACAAAACTGGAGGAAATATTACAACCATATTGCTTGTGTCCTTTACAAATTTATGTACCTGAATATCAACTGCTGTAATTACTCTTCTCTAATTGTATTTCTATCCAACTCCTGAGAGAGAGCTCTATTCAATATTATCCTCTCTCCTCAAATCCCTAATTATTCTTCTTATCTTTCCAATTTTCATTCTTTACTGTCCTTCTTATACACTATGACCCCCTAACATTGGCCTATTTGGTCCCTCATGCATGATACTCTCTCCCAACTCCTTGAATTTGCACGGGCTCTTTTTGTTCCTGGAGTGCCCTCTCTTTACCTCTGACTCCTACCTTCCCTGAATTCCTTAGTTTCCTTAGGAGACTTCTCACTGTCTTCTTTCAGAATAACCTCTCCCTCTTTGCCTTCCCTCTAAGATTACCTTCCACTTATTTGGGGTGTATGTGTGTGTGTCTGCACACACACACATACATATATACATATATACATACTATATATGTCTATATATTTATGTATATACACACACACACATGTTGCATCCCACGGTATAATGTGAACATCTTGAGAGCAAAGACTATTATTCTGCATTTCTTTGCCTGCTCAGTGTTTTTCACAGTATATAGTATATATAGTAAGTACTTAATCAATTCCTATAGAATGACACTACATATGGAAATACTAAGGATCAGTTAGATAACCTAGTGAATAGATCACCTGGTCAAGAGTCAGGAGGACCTGAGTTCAAATGTGGCCCCAGACACTTACCAAGTTTGTGAACCTAGGCAAGTCACTTAAGCCTGTTTGGCTCAGTTTTCTCATCTGTAAAATGAGCTGGGCAAGAAAAGGGCAAACCACTCCAATATCTTTGCCAGGAAAACTTCAAGTGGAATCATAAAGAATCAAACATGACAAACTGACTAAACATCAACAACACAGAAATGTAAAAAATATGAAGCTTCTAAAACAAAATAAAACAAGGGTACACATCCATCTTAAGGGCATCTGTATAGTGGAAAGAGAATCAGATTTGGAGTCAGAGGACCTGGATTTAAGTCCCAGCTCTGTCACCTATTTGACTTTGGGCAATTCCACTTTATGACTATGGGATAGTGTTCTTATTTGAAAAATTTATAGGTTGTACTGGATGATCTCATTAGCTCAGGGAAGAACCAGCATGATTTCTTTGAAATCCTATGATAGGTCTGGTGTACTATTGATATGTGCAAAGCTCTGAGTGAATATAATTCATTTACTGACCATGAACCATGAATTTCAATTCTGTTTTTATCCCTAATTATGTAGCCCCTTCAAGTCTAAAATGTAATTGACTTTATTTTCCTTTAGAGTTATTTTTAGCCAACTACTAGAAAAAGATCAATAACTTCTGATGATGTCTTATTTTAACATTAACTAGTATTTTTTAAGAGCTGGAAGTTATTTCAACTGAAATAGGCATAAGAAAAAAGCATATAATGACAGAACTAGAGAGATACTAAGAAATCATGCTGTTGATTCAGCTAATAATGTATTTAACCCATTCCTCTGACGGTAACTCTATGTCTTCCTTTAAAACATCAGAAAATAAATTGGTTCAACTATTCCATAATCAGTTCCCACATGGACGTTTGTGAGATAGACCAGAGATAACAAAGGATGCATACGAATTATATTCTATGCACAGAAAATCGAGACCCTTCATAGTCTGATATTTTCTACCTTTCTGAACTCCTACATAAATGATGATAACCAAGCTATTCTATTCATCATCCCCTAAACATATCTTATGCTTTCCCAACTGCATGATTTTATATATCCAGTTACCCAGACTGAAATGCTCATTCTATTTTTTGTCTGTTGAAATTCTACCCATCCTTCAGTGTTCACCCCAGTTCCTATAACCTCTAAGCCAGTGGTTCTCAACCTTTCTAATGTTGTGGTGACCCCCAACCAATAATTATTTTCATTGCTACTTCATAACTGTAATGTTGCTCCTGTTGTGAATTGTAATATGAATATCTGATATGCAGGATGTATTTTCATTGTTACAAATTGAACATAACTCACAGGTTGAGAACCACTGCTCTAAGCCTTCCTATAAGCCTGATTATGTCAGTCATAAGCAATCTCCCAATTCCACTTATATTTCACAATATTTACTGACTGAATCCTTGGATTGTACTGAGTGTACCACTGGACACACATTTCCTGACATGCTGGTTATTTGTCATCCTAAGTGATGTATTCATCTAGAATTTAGTTACTAGATTTGGTCATAAGGAGCTTTCATTAACAAATATGCACCAAATAAATAAAAGAATGAAAAATAGTAAAAGAATGTGTTTGTGTGTCTCCTTTCAGGTGTTTCAATCATGCCCCACTCTTCATGAATTTAGGGTTTTCTTAGCAAAGATAATACAGTGGTTTGTTATTTCTTTCTTCAGCCCATTTTACAGATGAGGAAACTGAGGCAAAATGGGTAAAGTGACTTGCTTAGGGTCACACAGCTGGGAAGCAGGGTCACACAATCTGAGGTTAGATTTGAATTCAGGTCTTCCTGACTCCAGATCTGGCATTCTATCTATTGCGCCACTTGGCTGCCCCAAAGAGGAATATAAGAGTCAAATCATGGAGATGATAAGTAAGTTGACTTGCCTAAAGAGAGGACTAAGTGCACAGGATAGGAGCAGTAAATTAGCAACAAGTATTTATTAAGTAATAATTAAGTCCTAGACATTGGACAAAGCAGTGGAAATACAAAAAGAATAAAAAAACATGGTCTCTGCTCCGAAGGAGCTCACATTCTAAAGGAAGTGATAACATGGAAACAAGATATGATATACCTGTTATAAATGGGAGTAGATAGTGACATTTCCACTTCATCTTACTTTCTCCCAACTGGAACAATTCATATTATGTCTGGCAATCATTAATGTGGATAGAGACCATTTAATTTTTGATAGATTTTTCAGCCAAACATCAAATATATATTTACCATTTGCTACATTCAAAATACTGCTTCAGTAGTGTCTAGATAAGAAAAAAAGATAAGACTTAAGACTCCCCATAAAAAAGCTTTTCTGTCCTACTGAAGAAGTCAAGGGTTTTTTTTGTCATTTATTATTATTATTATTATTATTATTATTTTCTATCTTAAATCATCCCTGTGGGTCCTTTGGGTTCACTTAGGGAAGAAAAATAAAATCCTTCTAATATATGAATATAGTCAAGCAAGAATCCCCAGATCAGTCACAATGTGTGTCTCATTCTGAATATTAATCCATTACTTTTATGTCATAAAGTGACCATTATTTTTCATCATAGATTCTCTGGAATCATGGTTGATCAGAGTTCTTATGTCTTTCAGAATTATTCATTTTTACATTAGTGGTGTTATAGTATAAAATCTTCTCATATTTCCGCTAAATTCACTCTGCATCAATTCACACTATTCTTTCCAGGTTTCTCTGAAAATGTTTCATAATTTCTTATATCACATTAATATTCCATTACATTCATAATTTGTTCAGCTCTTCCCTAGTTAAC
>JAQQSW010002840.1:0-14843 GCA_028646575.1 Pseudocheirus occidentalis
TCTTTCTTCATCTCTTTGAAGGGACTCTGAAAGGAGGGAGTATTTCTGGAAAGAAGTGTACAAGAATCACACAAAATGAGAATCCATGGGTTATCTGTCATCTTCACCAGTGAAGTTAGTAACCATATCGAGAATATCATTGATCTATTAAAGTAGATTCTGTCTGACTAGATTCATCCCACCATTCCATCCAACAGAGAGATATTTTTGGATTGTAATTCTTTCATTTAGCAGGATAACTGCCATTGCTGACTATGTCATCTTCACCTTTGCTATGTATACTGTCCATACCTTCCACCAAACCATTGGTAAAAGTATTGACAGAAAATAATGAATAGAAATTAGATATGCTTTACATTTAATTCTGCTATAATGTATAGGTAATATATAGGCAAAAGGTGCCTATAAACCATATGGAAACTGAACCTAGATAAGGCTGTTCCCAGAAACTAATGGGGGTTCAGTGGAGAGCTGCAATCAAAATTGGTAAAAGAATTTCTGAGCTCAAGTAAGATAGAGATATTTATGTTTGGACTTCACAAGTTTACTCAGATTTTTTTCAGTAAGATTTTAAAATCTCGCCTCCTCCTACCTTTCAAGTCTTCTTGTACCCCACTACATCTTCATCCAGTGGCACTGGCCTTCTGGCTGTTCCACAAACAAGATATTCCATCTCTCAGCTCTTGGCATATTCTCTCGCTGTCCACAATTCCTGGAATGCTCTCCCATCTCCACTCTAAATTCTGACTTTTCTAGCTTCCTTTCAGTCTCAACTAAAATATTGCCTTCTACAGGAAGACTTCCCTAACTCATATTAATTTTAGTGCCTTCTGTCAATATTTTCCTATTTGTCCTGTATATAACTCTGTGTGTGTGTATGTTTGCGTGTTGTCTCCCCATTAGAAGGCTGAGCCTGTCTTTTGCCTCTTTTTATATCCCCACCACTTCACACGGTGCCTAACATATATACTAAGCACTTAATAAATGTTTGCTGATTAATCTATTATCTCTAGTCAGATGAACTTTAAAATGTTTAAATGTCTTAAGGCCATCAGAATCATAATGAAAAGATAGAATATCTTTATCCTTTAAATGGTTAAATAGGCATTTTCAAGAAGTGTTTGCCTTGATTTTTTTTATTAATCTTTTATTGCTTTTGGTAGTCTCATTTTATACAATAAAAGGCTGACTTCAAAGACATTTGACATCCAAAAGAATTTGTCTTTTGTTAAACATGAACTCAGAGATTGATCTCATGTCCTGGCCTCTTATGCTAAAGCCTTCATTATTAATATTGGTTACATTGGTGTTTCTAGGAAATATTATAGTTTACCTTAATTTGGTAGTATTTTTTGAATATATTTTAATGTTTAATCTCATTCAAGGACTCCCCCATTTGACCTTTCCAGGATAATTTCCAGCTATATTCTAGACATACCCTATAGTCCAAACAAAAGGAGCTCTTTGCTGTTGATTGAACATTTCTTGTCCTTTTCTGCCTCCCCCCACCCCAATTAATTTTGGTCTCTTTATCTGGCCTATACTTCTCACAAAGTCTCTTTACTCATTGCAAAGGAGTGGTGTACTAGCTAATAATACAAAAGAGAACACAGTGTAGTGAGAAAAGCATTGAATTTGAAGTAAAAGACCTGGGTTCAAATCCTGGAATCTCACAATCTTGTGTGACCTTGAGCATGTCCATTATTTCCCCTCTTTGAACCTGAATTTTTTCATGTATAGGATATAATAAAAAAAAAACTGACTAGATCCTCTGAGGTCACTCCCACATCAAGATCCCACAAGCCTTTGATTGTGCTTCTCTTTTCTACCTTCAATGCTTTTACCTCCTGTCAGTGGCCTATTCACGTTTTTCCCAAATCAAATGTTACTTGCCTTCTTTGGACCACTCCAGCCAAAAGAAATCTCTCCTCAGAATTTCTATATTAATGGTTTTTATCACTCTTACAAAATATGCAGGGTCCAGCTTTGTATTATACTTGTCCCTTTTATACATATTTTATTTCTCTTGTGTTGTTCTTTTAAGTTCTTTGAGGACAAAATTGTGTTCTGCTCAGCCGTATAGCCTTCACATAATGTAACCCAGTGCCTTACACAGAGTAGGCACTCAGTAACTATTCTAGGATTGAAACAATTCAAACATCAAAATCAAATGTAAGTAGAAATATTTGCTAGTTGCCGAAGCTTCCCGCGTGGTCTCTCTCTTTCATTATAAAGATAGTTTTAAAACCTTGTTAAAGTTAGGGTTTGGACCTGTGATTCCATTCATCTTTCCCAGTGTAAGTCAGCCCCTTCCATGATAACATGAATGGCATTATGGTATAATATAGAGGAAGTGACCTTGAAATCAGGAAGGCAGATTCAGGAAGCCCCAGGTTACTGGCTTGGTGACCCCAAGCAAGTGTTTAATAGTAGTCTAGACAACTCTCTAAGACTCTAAATTACAGGGTGTGATAGTATTCTTGGGTCCAGGGATATACACAGAGTAGTGGATTTGGAGACAATCTTCAGTCTGCCTGGCCTCCCACAGTTCTTCCAACAATGGCTAGTTTCCATTTTTGTCATCTTTGTCATTCTGATCAGTGTGAGCTGGATCTCAGAGCTATTTTATTCTGTATCTCTCTCATTGGTGACTGAGCATCTTTCATACGGTCCTTGATAACTTACCTATCTGGGGTATGTCGCTTCCCTCCAGTAGAATGTAAGGTCCTACAAGGAAGGGGCTGTTATTTTTGTCTTTGTATCCCCAGGGCTTTGCTCATTGCCTGGTCAATAGTAGATGCTTAGTAAATGCTTGTTGAAGAAATGAGGAAAAAATATAGATAGATATAAATGTATACGATCACTTACTTGTCTTATCAAATAGGAAGTACACAAAGATATGCGTGCTACTCCTGAATTTACCATTTAATATAACTGTTGTTAAGCAGAAATTGGCTTCTGATTTTTTTTTATGCATAGCACAAATACAAGCATGTGTGTGCATGTACACACACACACACACAAACACAAACCAAACACACGCACACACTCTCCCACATAATCACAAAGGAAAACTGAAGCTGAGCCTCTATTAAAAGACTTGCTTGGGTTTAGGAAAAAGCCAAGGACCTTAACCCCTAACATATTTATGGAATCATCTTTATTGTCAGTGGTGATATATGATTTTTTATTAAACAGTTATAGTTTAGGCGAGCTAATTTATCTGAACTTATTATTAATTATGATAATCTTTATTAAATATTCCCAGTTTAGGCAAGCTAAGTTACCACATCTGTAGAGGCCTGGTTTTTTTTTCCTCTGACATTTATTTCCCTGATTTAGATTTCCATCTTTCTATGTGTCTTAAAGTGTACATTGTCCATAGTTTGTGCCCTAGACTTCTGACTAACCTAATTTACATTTTGGCACACTCATAAATTTTTGGCTAAACTGAATTTTTATGGTCAAGAAATTTTGACAACTTTCTGTTGTCCAGTCTGAACATAGATCCGAATGCCTTGTGAACATTTAAGAGATCCAAATATTTCAGATTTGTTTTGAGTAGAGAGTTGTCCTTTGCAGATGTTTTAAATTACATTTTTGCCTAGGTACAGTTATGTGAAAAAAAAATGATTTTTTTGAAGCTCCTTCTAAACTTCTGATTTCAACCAATGAATTCCACCAAAGGCCAAATATACCCATTAATGTTCTCTGAAAAATACAGTGAGCTATTATATTGATTGTCAGGGCTAATGGTTCCTTTGGATATCCTGGATAATAATTGGCACATATAAAAAATTCTTACTTCTCAGCCACTGATTTATAAACAGTACAATTTTATGGCTTTCTTTTTGCTTCTTAACATTGATGCCCCTGATAAAGAGTGCTATTGATAGAAGATAAGCAATAAATAGATAATCAAAGAAAGACAAAGAGGAAGAAAAAAGCACTTGGATAATTCTCAGATTGAATAATCAACTGCTAAATGATTAAAATTTGACTCAAAACCTATAAGAGCATACTGATTTTTTTGTCTCTGTCCTAAAACTCATTAGTACAGTTGTACCTTTTACCCCCTTCCATTTCAAGTAACTGTACAGAAAATTATTATGACCAAAACATACTACAATTTTGTATTATTCTCCATTTGTCTCAAACATACGGGTTTGGAGGTAAAAAATGGCCTAGTAATCTCTCCTGAATTTTGTGCTTTACCTGGCTCGGGCAAAAATGCCTGCCATTGCTGAAACAATTTCAACATGATAAAATGGTGAACCTGAGGAAAAGGCTCAAGAAGATCATAGCTTCTCACATCTAATTAGATACCAGTAGTTTTTTCCCAGACCCAAAAACCATGCTGTCACCATCTCGTATTCTCCCACTCCTCTTCTGGACATGGAAATAAAGTAGATGCACTTTATAGGACAGGTGTAATCTTATTTATGTGTCAAACTTCTAATTTAATTCATATTTTATAAGTATTTATTAAGCAATTGATGTTAGGCACTGAGACACAAAGTTTAAATAAAGCACAGTAACCTATCTGTCCTAGAGGTTTAAAAGATAGGTTAGAGAAGTATGATACATGACTGTTTCACACACTAGTTCAAGTGTCATAGAAATGCAAAACAAAGTGTTGTGTCAACACACTCTTGTGACAGTCAACTAATCTGAATAGGCTCCAGCTGTATTAAAAAGTTTTAATGTCGTACTCATGATTTCTAAGATTTGTTGAACAAAACATCAGTAGTTTGAATAGAAACGTTTTCATATGAGCATACATATTTTTGGTTACAGTTGTGTTCCTGCATATTTTCATCTTGCCCAGAAATTTTTTCTTGTTTTAGGTATCCGAGTTCCATGTACTATTTTATTTTCCCCCTTTTCTGTGAAAACATTTCCACTATTTCTGATATTTTCTAGAAATACTGCAGATCTACATTAATTGCAAAGGCTATTCATTGATAGAGAAAACCTCTACTTTCTCTAGTGATTCTAAATCTTTTTTAAGCTGATCTGAAGAGCTTGGCCTCTCTCTGTTTTTGTTTCATAGACTTTGAATAATGATGTGAGTACAGATGATGACAATGAATGTACAGAAGAAAAGGAAAGCTACATCTGTGCCGTGTGTCTGGATGTTTATTTCAACCCATATATGTGCTACCCTTGCCACCATATCTTCTGTGAACCTTGCCTCCGGACCCTGGCCAAAGACAACCCGACGAGCACACCCTGTCCATTGTGTCGGACAATCATTTCTAGAGTCTTTTTCCAGACAGGTAACTTTCTTCTTTTGTTTAATCCCTAGAAGAGCATTCTGCCTACATGGATGGATACACACACACACACACACACACACACACACACTTATAAATTTTAAAATATTTTGTGAATCATAAGAGAAAAAAATCTTGAAAATAGTACACAGTGTTTACGCTCTTATTATTATAAAATAAATTAATTATTTAAAGTATTTATTAATTTTAAGATAAAAAAAGATAAAATAAGTTTCCCTTCTTCTGAATTGCTTTATTAGGCAGGCTACTTGCTCATTTTTCCAGAGAATGTGGTTCTTTCTAAAAACAAAAATGTAATTTCTTTTACTTAAATTTAATGATAAACATTCCAGTATATATAGAGAGCCCCTTTCCTTTCTGGAAACAGTGATAACTGTTGATTTGATTACTCTTTCCAGAGCAAGAGGTAAAATTGGGGAGGGGAAGCATCATCTCCAAAGGCATGAATCAGCAGCAAAGAAGTGTAGCAAACAGATGATGGCTGCAATGAAGCATGGTTAGGAATTTGGACTCGGGGTGATATAATAAGTTCTCACCAATCAGATCAGCATAGGTCCACTGCAAGTATATCAAAGCTAAATGGTTTGGTTGTTCCTAAATATAGGCTCTGCTGAATCCTGTTTAGAAAGTGCAGCAGCAGGGAGACATGGGAAGAAAATGGTGGGAGAAGCAGAACTAGGCCTTTGGGCCAGCTAGATGTACCAGGCACGGCAACACAGGCCCGAGGCAGGTGTCCCAAAACTGAGTGCAACTTCTATTATACTTTATCACCTCTATGATATATCTCATTATGTCTAGCAAACAGCTTTGATAAATCATGGCAACCAAAATGAGTGGATTTGGGGCTGCTAGGTGGTATAGTGAAGAGAACACCAGTTCTGGAGCCAGGAGGACTTGAGTTAAAATCTAGCCTCAGACACTTAACACAAAAAAAACTAGTTGTGTGACCTTGGGCAAGTCACTTCACCCCCATTGCCCTACCTTCCCCCCTCCAAAAAGCCAAAAAAAAAATTTTTAGTGGATTTTGTGAAATTAGTTTTCTGGTTAAGAATGTCATGAATACATGAAGGGACTGAGTTTTCATCAGTTTGAGAATTCCCTCAAACAAGGTAGATCTCAGGACACCTATCATCTATCACTAGGTTGAGACTAAACACTGGATGAAGGTCATGCAGCTACCAGAAGTGGATTTTGAATCCAGGTCTTCCTGACATAAAGCCCACAACTCTTTGAACTATGTCATGCTAGGCAGCTAGACGGCACAGTGGATAGAGAGTCTAGCCTGAAGTCAGGAAGATCTGAGTTCAGATCCAGCCTCAGACACTAGCTGTGTGATTCTTAGCAATTTTTTTTATTTAATTTTTTTGTGTTACATTTTAAGTTCTGAACTGTCTCCTTCCCTCCTCACCCCACACTTTATTTAAAACTATACTATGCATGCTTCTGTTTATCAGTTCTTTCTCTGGAGGTGGAGAGCATCTTCCTTCATAGGTCCTTTGTAGTTGATTTGAATATTTATAATACTCAGAATAGCTTAGTCATTCACAGTTATTCTTCAAACATTATTGCTGTTACTGTAGAAAATGTTCTCTTGGTTCTGCTCATTTCATTCTTTATTAGTTCATGCAAGTCTTTCCATGTTTCCCTAAAATCAACCTGCTCATCATTTCTTATGGCACTGAGCAAGTTATTTAACCTCTAACTACCTCGGTTTCCTCATCTGTAAAATGGGGATAATATTCCCAGGGTTGTTCCGAGGATCAAATGAGATCATATTTGTAAAGTGCTTAGCACAAGACCTGGCATGTAACAGGCACTAAAAGGCTTTCCTTCTTTCCTCTCAAAATATATACTTAATGGTGATTATATAAGAGATTCAGAGCAAGCAAATTAGAAGTAAAGACACCAAATAAGTACGGATTTAGCAGAAATTTAGATCTTATCATTAGTCTAACAGTAAAATTTGATAGATATTCTCATCTAATGAAACACTGAATAATATAGAGAATCGTTCCTAAGCAGGATAAGTACAGATAATCCAGATTTAGAATCAAAAGATGGGCATATAAGCCCTAACTTTGCCCCTTACTAGTTCTTTGGCTTTGTAGAAGCCACTTAACCTTCTAGGCCTCTGTTTTTCCTTCTGTTCATTTAAGGGCTTATAATCAATGATTTTGAAAGTCCCTCCCAGCTCTACTCTCAACATGTGTTCTTGATCACAACCCTTTCCAACCTCTGCAGCCAACTGAATCCTCAGTTCTCTCTCGTTCTGTTTCTGTCTCTTTGTGTCTGTCTTGCTCTTTGTCCCCCTCTTTCTCCCTTCCCCCTCCCCTTTTTCCCTGCCTTCAGATTTGCCTGGGTCTCCACCCTCTCTGTCCTGAAAAATAAAAATCCTTCATTAGATCTCACCAGTAGCTCAAGCTCTTGTCCCATGTCTTATCCTACCTCACCCATTCTTTGTCCTCTTTTTTCCCCCGAAGCGAGCCTTCTTGAAAAAACTGCCTGCTGCCTACTCATTTCCTGTCTTCCCAGGTTCTTCTCAGCCCTTTGCAGTATGGCCTCTGCCCTCATCATACAACTGAAAGGGTTCTTTCCAACATCTCTAAGGACTTCTTAATTGTCAAATTTGATAGTCTTTTCTCAGACTTCATCCTTCTTGACTATTATGTTGCATTTGACACTGTTGCCAATATTCTGTTACCTACTCTCTTCACTCTGAATTTTGGTGAAAATGTTCTCTCCTTGTTCTCCCTGTCTAAGCACTCAGTCTCCTTTGCTGTTCATCTGTGTGATGCCTCCTAACTGAGGGCCTTCCCCAAGGCTCGGCTCTGAACCTTCTCTTTTCTGCCTTATACATTCTCTCCTGACAGCTTCTTAGCATATCATCTATATACAGATGACTCAAATCTTTAGATCTAGAACAAGTTTCTCCCCGAGCCTCAGTCCCACATCACCAGTTGCCTGTTGGCATTTCAGATTGTGTGTTCCGAAGATATCTCACACTCAACAAATCCAAAATAAAACATTTCTTTCCCTCCAAAACCCACCCCTGTTCCAGACTTTCATATTTATGTTGTAGGCACTGTCACTATGCTCCCAGGTTCATGATGTCAGCAACATCTTTGACTCCTCATTGTCCTTAACCCACCATATGCAGTCAGTTGCCCTGTCTTACGTTTCCTACCTATGTAGCTATCTCTCATTCAGACTCTCCTCTCTGATCACTACTTTAGTTCATGCCTATGTCCTCTCTCACCTAGATTATTTCAGTAGCTTCCCAGTTGGTGTCCCAGATTTGAGCCCTACCCCACACCAGTATATCTTCCATGCAGCTACCAACGTGATTTTCCTTAAATACAGATCTGTCCATATCATTCCACTACTTGGTAAGTTCCAGTTACTCCTTACTGCCTCTAGAATCAAAGATAAAGCCCTTCATCTAGCCCCAGTTTCCTTTTCTACCCTCATATAATACACCAGCAGTGGGGAACCTAGGACCTTAAGGCCACATGTGGCCCTCCAGGTACTCAAGGGCCACCCTTTGACTAAATCCAAACTTCACTGAATAAATCCCCTTAATAAAAAGATTTGTTCTGTAAAACTTGGACTCAGTCAAAAGGCTGCACCCAAGAACCTAGAAGGCCACATATGGTTCCCCACCCCCTTGAATACACATTTCCCCCACCCAGACTCTATAACACAACCAAACTGACTGACTTTAAGTCTGTTTCTCATACATAACACTCCATCTCTCATTGCTACACCTTTGTACTGGCCATTCCTCATACTGAAATGCACTTTGTCCTTAATTCCACTTTTTAGGATTCCTCCCTTCAAGATGCTGTTCAGGTGCCTTTCCTGATACCCCTCCTCCAGCTGCTAGTGCACTTCCTTCCCAAACTGCTTTGAGGGAATTTACTTGGGTTTTATTTGTGTTTTTCTAGTTCTGTTTATTCTGTGTATACGTAGGCATGTATGTATACATGCACACACACATACACACAATTATTATCTTCCTCAGGAACATTTAAACATCTTGCCAATAGGGATTGTTCTTTTATTTATTCTTGTATCTCTAACACCTGGCACAGTGCCTGGCACTTAGTAGATGCTTAACAAATGTTGATTGATTGGTCGTTTGATCTTAAAAAGCAAACAAGAGCATTCACTTACCATAGGTTACAAAAGAGATGCGTGAGTGTGTGAAAAAGCCCCAGAGTCAAAGAAGGCATGTTCCTACCTGAGGAACTCTGTAATCTATTAAGATTCCTCCAGGTCTGTTGAAAATCCAAAGTAATTACAAACACTCTTTCTGCTTCCCAAGAGAAAAGCAACATTGAATTCTATCATGCACAGATGATACATTAGAATGAGTTAGACTGGATAAATTCACTCATTTAAATTGTTTTTTTTTTTAATGCAAGGAAACATTTTTAAAATATAGACCCACAAATAATTCTCTTTCTGAAGAGATTGAAGAGATCGTACTCTAGAAATAGCTATACAGTTCTAAATTCAGAGAGTTCCATTTACCAGTTTGACCTACCAGTTTGAACTGATGCGGCAGATTTTTAAAACAAGGAACTTGCCCTCAGGTTCAGTCCACCTAAACTTCCTGTTGGCTGCATCTTCACTAATTCAAGTCCTACTTAGTAAATATACTTTATACTAAGAAGAAAATTAAATACAATTAAATTCAATTTGAGAAATTATTTTGAGCACTACCATGTTCTAGGTACTGTGATAAATACAAAGAATAAAATCTAGTCTTTTTCCTCAAGGATTTTACAGTCTTGTAGAGCAGAGCTATCAAACTCCTAACCTAGCAAGAATCAGATTAAAATATAATTAGGAAATATTTAACAAAATGAATAAAAATACAATACTACCTAGATAATTTGTGACTTTCTAAGTCAATATGTGATCCATAAGGATCCATTTCTATTTCAGTTTGATACCACTGGCATAAAGTACCAAAGGACCATCCAGTCCAGTCCTTTGACTTTACAGATGAGAAAACTGTTTAAGTGACTTATCTAGGGTCACACAGCTAGTCTTACACAGCTTGTGAGTAACTGAAGTGGGATCTGAATCCATGTCTTCCTAAATCTTAATCCAGCATTCTACTCACTCCTCTCTACACTGCCTCTAACTTACACAAATAATACACAAATGTACAGTACGGCACAATATATCATCAATGTACCATTTGTTAATTCAAAAGAGGAAAGAGAACACTTGTAACATAGGGAGATTAGGAAAGACCATGATGGAAATGGCACTGGAATTGGGTTTTGAAGGCTAGTTAGAAATTAAGATAATTAAAGCTGTTCTAGGGTAAAGGAAGATTGTTTCAGTCAGAGGGAAAATTGTAAGCCAAGTCACATAAGGAAATCTTTAGAGCGTATTCCAATTTGCCTGGAACATGAGCTGTGTAAAGAGAAATAATGAGAGATAAGGATAAATAAGTAGGTCGGAACCAAACCTTACATGCGTTTAGCCTTGAATGCCAAACAAGTAGTTTGTATTTTTCCCACTAGTTAACTATAATAATAGGTAGTTGTTGACAGTTTTTGAGTGAGGTTTAAGATCAGATGTATTTGAGGTTGCAGATAATCTACTAAATATAAAAGAGGTGTTGTGGGAAAGGGAGTGTTGCATATTTATTCAGTTTTTTCTGGACCATTTCCGTGGAAATTAAATTGCTTGAAAAATATCAGTCTTTTCCTAGTTCTTCTGTGAAATAAATAGCAAATTTCCAAAAGCAGCAGGTACCCTTTCACTTTTTTTTAAAACTTTCTGTAAAAGTAGATGCAACATTAGTAACCATTTATAGAGAACCAGTATAGATCATGGCTGAGAAAATAATCCTGCCATCTGCAGTGTTGTTTTGTTAGTAGAGGTAGGCCAGGCAGTAGTTAAGACAGCATGACAGCTTTGCAGCAAAAGCTGACAATGCAAAATGAATTCCGAAGAGAAATTATTCCCATTAGATTTGTCTCTTTTTTCCATTTTATTCCTCAGTGTAATTCTAGTTGTTATTCCTATAAGAGTAAAGATAACAAATTTACCATAGATGACCGCTGTCATTTGGAATTGATGAAACAAAAATAAAAGACATGGGAAACAGTATCTTCTCTGTGCCTAGCACATGATAGCCATTAATCAGTACTTAGTGAATCAAGCTGTTTGTAATTCAAACATTAAGCACTTAATCTTATAAAGTAGACTGTCTTTTAACTTGTTATCAGAAAACAAATCCTGCAGATTTTGCCTCATTATTTTCCAGATCCGTGAATGAAAATGTTTTCTGGGCTTTCTAAGGTTCTATGTGTTTAACAGGTGCCAACACAATGAAGTGGGAAACATTGTAGATGATATAGTAGCCTTGAGAATCTAATAAAATCAGTATACCAAGGGAAGTGAGTGAAGACAGAAAAATCTGAGATGTGAAAACCATTTCCCACGTCAGTCCTAAAGCTCAAAGCTACATTAAAAGATGACATCCACCAGATTCAGTATCAGCTGCAAATTGCTTGTTGATCATTTTTTGCATTTTTCTAATTTCACACTATTAAACCTGATTGATGAGAGCCCTGATTCCCAGGTTTATATACTAGGCATTCTGTGGCATCCTTTCTGCAAATGCCCTCTATTATACTATAATCTCCTTGAACCAAGTACTGCCTATAAAAGAGCATTCACAGTTCCCACTGGAAGAGAGTAGCAAGCATATCTCTGTTCATGGTCAGATCTGAAGATGTTTTAAAGCACATCATCAAAGTCTCTCCAGGGAAATCACCTGTTTGTGATGTTTATGAAAAAATTAAAAGTTTCTTGCTTGGCCTTACTGGGTTTTAAAAATCCACCTTGGAAAATGAAACATTATGTGTCACACAACATAGAAGACAGGCCAGAAGGAAAAAATAAATAGATCTTGTTACATCACTTGGAGTTCTATCTTCCTCTTCTGACTGCCTGAAAAACACCAGCTGATGTCAGTGGGAATTGGCTGACAACTGGGGAAACCTTATCTCTTGTTTTGATCAGAATTTTCTCACTGTGATCGGAAGTGCTCTGGGTCACCATGGAAAATTCACCTCTAATGAGAGTATTGACGTAGGTTTCAGAGTAAACTCAGGGGGAAAAAATGTTAATTAAAATTTTCAGGTACAATAGAACTTGGTTTTGGTGAACTAAGACTTATCATCCAAGTGTCAGAGTTATTCATAATGAACAAATTCACTATAAAAGGAAAAGGTATATGTAAGAGATTGCAGATTTTAAGCTGCCATCAGAATTACTATACCAACTAAGATGTGTTCAATATTAGTTAACAACAACTACTTGATTCAAATATCATGGTCTTTTAAAGTTGATTTTTCTTATTTACATATGAATTTACCTTATAAACATAACCTCTTTTGCTTTATGTGACTTTAAAAGGTTGCAATGGAAGAAAATAACGTAGCAACTTGATCTCGTGGAGAAGGTTAGCAAAAAACTATTGAAAAATGATTAAAATATTTAAAATGGGAAAACAAGGTTTATAACATCAAAAAGGAGAAAGTTAAAGATGGAGGGGAAGAGAATAAAGAGAATAAGCAGTTATAAAGCATTGTGTTAGGCACTGTGCTAAGTGCTTTTTTACAAATATCTCATTTAATCCTCACAACAGCCTTGTGCAGTAGATGCTAAGATATTTTCCATTTATAGAATAGAATAACATATCATTAGAATCACACAAGATAGCAGTTTTTTAATAATGTTAATCTAATTTTAAATCATGACTGCCATTATTTAAGTACTGAACTAAGATCACTATGAAAACTAATTTTAATTCATACTTCTAGCACTAAAACAATCTTTATAGAACAGATTCTTAACCTTTTTTGTGTAGTGGGATTATTTTGGGTTGGGTTTTGTTTTTTTGTTTTTTTTAGTTGTAAAATGATAAGATTTTTTTTCTCCATCTAAGTTCAGAAATCCCCCTGAAATTTATCTATAGACTCCAGGTTAGGTACTTATTAAAAGAGGTATATTCTGGTTTTGGTTACAATAGAAATATGTAGGGGGGGTGGAGCCAAGATGGCAGCACAGAAGCAACAAGGTTCCACAGCTCACACATAGCCACCTCAAATACCCTTAAAATATGACTCTAAACAAATTTTAGGGCTCCAAAACTCACAGAAATACAGAAAAACATATACCCCACTGAAGGCAGCTCAGCAGGAAGGACTCATCTCAGCATGCTGGGAGCCAAAACCAGCCTAGCCTGAAACCACAGCTTGGCCCAGGGGCAGACAGGACAAGCCACAGCTGGAGCCTTCAGGAGAGTGGATCAGCAGCAGCTGTGGCAGTTTCCAGAATTATCCAGCCATAAGAAACAAGGACAAAGTGAAAGGTCAGTGGAACTCAGCTAAATTTGGGGGAGAAACATGGTCAGGCCAAACTGCCTCCAGGGCAAGGAAGTAGCAGAAATGGCAGCCCTGCAGCCACCTTCACATGGCTTCTTCAGAGCTCCTGGCCTACAGACTGCAGGGGGGCCAAGCAATCATTCAGAGGCTAAGTGCTCTTGCATTGAGTGGCCTAGATCCGGATTGTGGTCTTGGGTGGTGATCCTGGGGTGCCTTTACAATGAGCCAAAGCTGGTGGGGGCTGTAGTGGCCTCCCAATAGCTCTGACAGCTGGGGAAACCCCAGCAATTTGGGACAGAGCTTTCCCCTCTGGAAGCAGAGTTCCACAGAGCTAAAAAATCAAGTAATTAATTGACTGGCCACATGAACAAGCAAAGGAAGCAAAGTAAGAACAGCAACCAAACTTTAGGAGACAAAAAAGGATCAAACCATGGAACAGAAGGAAGACAACACAGTCAGAAGTCCCACACCAAAAGCTTCCAAGAAACATGAAGACTGCCTACAAGCCATAGATGAGCTTAATAAGGATTTTGAACAATTTATGGTATATGAATGTAATGGAATACTATTGTTCGATAAGAAATGGGAAGGAGATGGACTTCATAATTACCTGGAGAGGCTTATACGAATTGATGCTAAGTGAGAAGACCAGAACCAGGAAAAATTTGTACACAGTTACAGATACATCATATGTGTGACGACCAACCTTGATAAACTGGATTCTTCCCAGCAACCCATAGTTTAAAGACAACTCTACAAGTCTCAGAATGGAAGGAGATATCTACATTCAGAGAAAGATCCAGAAAGAGCAGAGTTTAAATAGAGACTGAAGCAATACATGCTATCTTTCTTTTCCATGTTTGGTTTTGTTTCTTTTTTCCCATTGTTCACTCCAATGGTTACAGTGCTTCTATACAACCAGACTACTGTACAATGTGAAAGAGCTTGCAGATCCTATACATGATTGTATACCACTGTTGGGTGGCAGGGAGAAAGAAAGGGGAGACAATTTGAAACTCAAGTGATTCTGTAACTGAATCTTGTAAACTAAGAGTAAACAAACAAGTTAATAAAAAAATTGTTATAAAAAAAGGATTTTGAAAACCAAATAATAGAAGTGGAGGAAAAA
>JAQQSW010002841.1:0-14843 GCA_028646575.1 Pseudocheirus occidentalis
CTATTCTCTGAGTGGATGGTTAATCTGGCAATGCCTACTTTCCACACTTATTTCCAGCTTTTTAATGGCAACATCTGATGTGGATATAGTAATTTATAAGTAATAATGAGTAATGAAAGATAACTGTCTTCGAGAAAATTTGAGGAGAGATTTCTTCAGGGAAGAATTAGTCTGGTGTTAGTGAAATATGCATGTGTAAATATAAATACATATATCAAACCTATATTAAAACACAGTGAAGAGTGCCAGGATAGTGAGGAGTGGTAGCACTCTGTGTTGAAACAGAGCTTGACCAGAGTACAGAGGATTAGAGGGAAGAAGGACAGAACAAGTGTGTATAGAGAGGGCTGTGTGTCATTCCACTAAGCTTGAGGGAGAGAGTCCAGCATATAGCTGCTGTGCTAAGCATGTGCCTAAGAAACATAATCTGGGCTGTGCAGACTCATCATTTCTTCATCATCTTGGAAAGTTCTATTAACTTCAAAGGATATTTAATAATTGGACTTAAAAATTGAGGTGGGGACTTCAAGGATACATGATTGATGTGATGGAGGACTATATTTTTCCCTATCCTCATGACCCCTCAATCTCCTGAAGTAGGAAGTATGCACCAGAAATCAAGAAATTTTAGTTATATCCATGGTTTAGGACACCAAAAAAACCTTAGTGAACAGCACAGAAAGATAATTCCTGGCACCTAACAAGCCCATTGAGCACCACTATCTCTGTTGACCATTACAATCTCAGCAGCAGGGATGTGCAAGCTGTCTTATATCTTGCAATGAAACTCAACTATACCCCCAATAGCCCTTCTCCCAGTATAATTGGAATTCAAACAGCAACATTGTGCTAAGGCTGGAGCCTTAATGAGGAACCCCATAATTGTGAGGAGTGTTATCACCCAGTGATTCAATATAGCTTGGCCAGAGAATGGAGGAACACAGGGAGCTAGGGAAGGACAAGTTTATATGGAGGGCTACATATTGTTCTATTAAGATGAGCAGAAAGAATACGGCATATAGCTGGGGCCAGTTCTTTTTTTTCCTTAAAAGTCATTCAGGGAAGACATTGAGGCAAGTAAGCCATGAATTGTCCAACAGAGGAAGAGGCTCAGATTCTCCGAGATACTACTCCAATGGAAACTGTCATTAAAAGAGGATGGAGTCAGAAAGTGAGCAATATGATAATACAAAGGAAAAGTGATAAAAAAAAATTATCAGAGATCTCAGTAGGAAGAAACCTCAAACACCTTTTGCATAAAAGTGAAACAATAGAAAATATACTAATACTAGAAGGAAGCATGGTCTCCAGATCAAGGAAAAGAGTTCAAGAATCTATGAATGAATATTTTAAGGAAAAGGAAAATGAATCAATATCTGATGAGAAACAGGAACCTGTGTTTTCCCAAGATATTACAGAATCAAGGATGATCTTCTTAAATAGTTTAAAAGAGAAACAGGCATTGTGAAAGCAGAATTTATAGCTTGTACAACAGAAATAACTGACAGAATAGAAAAGCTTGAATCCACAGGGTAAGTCTTGCTGAAGAAATAAAAGAGAATATAAGTGGTTAGCAGTCAAATACACAGAAATGGAGGGCAATCTTTAAGAAGAGAAATAAATAGCAATAACTTTAAAGGAATCTCAAAATTTAGCCTGGAGTGACTTCTCTACAAATTGGGGTCTAAACATAAATGAATAATGATCAATTAAAAAAAGAAGTTGAAAATATTTCTGAAAAAAACACTGGATCTGAAGATATTAGTCTCTCAAATAGCTCAGAGAAAGTAAATAAATACTGCAAGTAAAGATAAAATCAACAACAAAATAGTAACAGACACCATTAAATTCTTTTCATGTATTGAGGAGAAAAGGGCAAAAGCAGAAGTCAAATAAAATTAATTGCTGAGAAATAGGCTGGAAACATCATGGACTACACACAAAACAATCTTGCCTACCAGTTAATTCTATTTTGGAAGGAGTTACAGAATAAAAAAGGCATAAAACAGGGACATAGGAAGGAAAAAAGGGAATATGTGATGTGAACCTAATCAAGTGAAAGATTAACAATAAAGGGAAAATACTCTAAATCTGAAAAGAAGAGAACCTATAGCAGAATGGACAAGCAGAAAAATGGAAGGATGAAAAGGGTTGTAAGAAAGGGAGAATGTGATTCTAGTGGTGGTGAGAGGTACCACTGATGAATTCTCCTATGAAAGAAGACATCCTTTAAAAGGGGCTGAGGACATAAAGTGGATACTATATACAGAGATTTGGTTCTTAGGAAGATCACTCATCCTATCTCAGGGATTCAGAGATCCTGTTATCAATCGACAGATAGAAGAATGAGAGGGCATTGATGCAGAAAGGAATTTTGAGGCAATTGATTAAAAAAAACATGATCAGTTGGAGGGGAAAGTCCAGGGGTGAATTTCACAATCAGGGATGTAAGAGGATTCCTATCAAGGAACTATATTCTCTGAGTCACCCGCAAGAACTGGTATTTCTAAAAGTGAGGTTGAAGGAAAAAAAGGAAAAGGAAAAAAAGGTAAGCCAAGAGCAAGAGATCAAATAAAAGAATCAAATAAGCAAAGCTGTTTATAACTTAGAACTATCTTAGGTAGTTAAGTGATGAAACCTGGACCTGGGGTCAGGAAGACCTGAATTAAAGTACACTCTCAGACACTTATTAGCTATGTAGCCATGAGTCAAATTACTTAATGTCTGTTTACTTAAGTTTCTTCAACTGTAAAATGAAGGTAATAATATTACCTACCTCATTAGTTTGGTGAGAGAACTAAATGAGGCAACATCTGTAAAAACACTGCATCATGTAGTAGGCAGTAAATAAATGCTTCTTTCCTTTTCTCTAGAAGATAGAACACTAATTAATTCAAAAGTTTTAATTCAATGAAAAATACAAAAGACAAATTTTATTTGACTTCTGCTTTTGCCCTTATCTCCTCAATACATTAAAAAAGTTTTAATGGTGTCCATTACTATTTTGATGTTGACATCATCTTTACTTGCAGTATTTATTTACTTTTCTCATATTTTTGTTCTCCAAGATATTTGAGAAATGAATTTCTTCAGAAGGATCAAGAAAACATAAAGGTCACAAATCAAAAAGTAAAAGCACAGAAAAGATGGAAAATGAAGCTTAATGATGAAGAGAATGAAGGAAAAAAGTCTTTTTAAGAAGAGGTGCATGTAAGAGAATTCTGAAAAAATGGCAGAGTAGGTCAGAAAATTCTAAGCTCTCAAGATTTTCCTCCATGAAAGAGATAAAATATTACCTAAGGGCAAATATAGGGTGCTGACAATTAAAAAAAGTTGGGCTAGAACAGGGGTCCTTCTGGGAAAAATCAGAGAATATCCAAAAAAAGATTAAATCTGGTCTCAGACACTTAGCTTTGTAACCTTAAGCCATGTAATCTTGGACAAGTCACTAAACCCCAATTTCCCTGCCTTCCAAAAAAAAAGCAAAAAAAAATCTGAGAATCAGTTTTGGTCCCTGTGAAGAGTAAATGTCTTCAGAGTAGATCCTAGATCTGCTTTAAAAAAGCAGCATGTTCTGCGGTTAATTAAGTTGCCTCAATCCCAGATTCAGGAGCTTTTGCCCCTGAGACATTGAGGGGAGATAGGCATCTGAGCTGGGATCAAAAGAACCTCTGCTGGCAAGGAATGCTAGACCAGTTGTGCTGTGAAGATGTGGTGGGGGAAGAGTAGGAACCAGCACATGCTCTATGAGTACAGAAGGAGTGGAGGCAAGGATGCCACTGGCTGTGGGCACTTATAGGAGGATGGAGGTACTGGTTCCAGTTCCAGGCCAGAGGGAAGAACTAAAGGAAGATCTGAAGCCAGAGGAACCACTCCACATACTGCATGACTAGGGGTGATTACAAAACTAAGATACTACCAATAAAAAATGCAGAAGGAAAGGAGAAAGAATCCAAACACAGAGATACTATGGGAATAGAGAAGACCAGAATTCATCTTCAGAGAAGGATATTGAGGGGAAAAAACTCTCTTTGGCTCCAAAGAGCAACATCAAATGGTCACCTGCTCAAAAAGAATTCAGAAGAACTTTAAAAGGCTTTAAAAATTGAATGAAAGAGATTGAGGAAAAAACCTAAAATAAAATAAGAACAATTGAAGAAAAACAAGAAGATTATGAAAAGAAAATCAACTAATTAAAAAGAAAAAAAGAAAAACCCCAACAATTTAAATATGGTGGGGCCACAAATTAGAATCACATAAGACCTAGCAGCAGTGACACTAAAAGACCTTAGGTCTTGGAACATTATGTATTGAGGAGCAAAAGAACTGGGGTTCCAGCTAAAAATATCATACCTAACAAAGCTAAGCATAATCCTGAATTTTATATATATATATATATATAATGAACTGCCAGACTTTCAAGATTTTGTTAAAAAAAAAAAAGAAAACCAACCTGAACTTAATAGAAGTCTTGATATACAAAAATCAAGAGAAATGTAAACATGCCAAAGACTAATTACAGGGGACTAAATAAGGACAGACTTTATTTTTTGCATTTGCAAAGTACAAAATATCTGTCTATGATTGTTATTAGTAATGGGGTAGTTCATAAGCAACATTGGGGTAGATCTGAATATGATAAGACTTTAAAAAGCAAAACCATATAGAAATACCTAAAAAGAGTGATTGTCATATACAAATGAGGTGAAAGAGGAAGAACTGACGCAGAGGAATTGGATGGGGGAGGAGAGCTGCTAGTTCTGAGAACCTATTTTCATTGGGAATGGGTTCAAGACTAGAGCATAGACCAGAAGATCATTGATCACAGCTCTCCTTAAGTCATGCCACCTTTAAGACTTTAAGACTCTAAAGTCTTTTAAGAACTAAACCTTACAGGTCCCCAGAACTAGCTCTGAATGCAGAAACATGAACTATGCTAAGTTTGGGACAATATATACTCCTCTTTCAGGAGCAGAGTACAACATAAAGTTAAAAGTCAAGAAAATGGATGGAAAAATGAGTAAACAGGAAAGAACCTGACCACAGAAAGTTACTACAGTGACAGGCAAGATCAAAACACAAGATCAGAAGAAGACAATAAGAACAAAGCAACTGCATGTAAAGACTTGGAGAAAAAGCAATGTAAATTGGTCTTCTAAAAATCAAATAAAAGATGGAGAGGGAAAAAGCAGGAAAGAAATGTAAGTAATTCAAGAAAGAGTCAACAGCTTGGTAAAGGTGGCACAAAAATGCTGAAATGAATAAATTACACCTTAAAATATAGTATAGGGTGAATGTCAAAAGAGGCAATAAAAATTCCACTGAAGAGAAAAATTCCTTAAAAAACAGTGTTGACCAAATAGAAAAAGGCTCAAAAATTCACTGAATAAAAGAACCTCAGTGGAGGTAAGATGGTGTGGATAAAGTAGGGATTCTCCTAAGATATCCCCAAAACCCTTCCAAAAAACCTTAAATAATACCTGAAACTAAATTCTGGAGCAGCAGAGCCCACAAGAGGACAGGGCAAAACAAATTTTCCACCTTCTTAGGTGTGCAGGAAATGCCTATTGCACCTGGGTGAGAGAGGAGCTCAGTCCAGTCAGTTTGTGGCCTTAGGGAAAGGACTAAATAAGTGGCATCAATGTTCTTTTCCCAACTTCTCAGCCTACAGGTAGTAACAGGGTCAGACAACTAATCAGAAGGAGATTACAGGAGTTCCTTTGCTGGTGCTAAGGGCAGGACTCTGTTGTGTTGCCCATACTTAGATCTGGATCACAGTCCTGGTTCTTAGTCTCAGGGCAAGGAAGAGCATGAACACAACAGATCTTGAGGCCACGGGGGAGCTGGGACCATGATCACAGGTCCAGGGTGGAAAATAGTGTTCGTGGTCACTTAGAGACCAGAGGATAGGACAGGAGATTAGTAAACACACTTCTACACCATCTCAGAAGAACTGAAAACTCACTAATCCTGAAAATTCTCTCTGAAAACCACTTCACAAAATACTTGAAGCTTGGTACAGTGCCTCTTCCACCCTAGAATCAGAACCCCACTTTAGCATAGAGTTAAACACCAAGAAATAATGTAAGAGAGGATTCCAGAAAGATGGCAGAATAGCTCATAAAATTGGAAACTCTAGAGATTCCCTCAAAAAACAAGACAAAATACTGTGTCAGGGTGAATGTAAAGCAATAAAAATAAATAAGCATGGGGGCAGAAAAGTGATCCTTTTAGTAAAACTGGGAGAAAATCCGAAGAAAATTTTCAGGACTGTGGCTTGGTTTCTGTGAAATATAAATGCATCTAGGCTAGTTACACTGAAAGAGGAAGGGGTGAGCCTTGGGGCTCGATGAGGTGGGAGGTAGACTTGAACCCAGCCACAGGAATTTTCACCTGCAAGAAAGTTTGAGAAGTTGGGAATCTGAGCCTGGGAAGATTGAAGGAACTTCTGCTCATTAAAGATGCCAGGTCCAGCTGTGCTGTGAAGATGCATCCTGGCACAAGAAGAAACCAGCACAGGCCTAGTGAGGGCAGAAGAAATGGGGTGGGATGCCACTGGATGTGAACACTTACAGGACAGTGGAATTCAAGATTTCTGTTCCAGGCCAGAGAGGAGAATTTAAAGGGGACCTCAGGCCAAAGACACATTTCCCATTCCCCAGGACTAGAGGTAATTGCAATAATAAGTTACTACAAACAAAAAAAGTGAGCAGGCAAAGGAGAAAGAACCCAACTATAAAATGTTACTATGGAAAGAGAGAATATCACAATTTATCTTCAGAGGAGGATACTGAAGCAAAAAAAATCTCTCCCACACCAAAGGATGTTTTAAACGACTAAAATCAAATGAAAGAGAATAAGGAAAAATAAAAAAAGAAAAATCCAGGAAAAATAAGATGATGAAAAGAAAGTCAATCAATTGAAAAAGGAGATCCAGAATCTTAAGGAAGAAAGCAAACCTTGAAAATTAGAATTGAGCAAGGGGAATCCAGAGAAATTATAAAAGACCCAGAAACAATAAAACAAAACAAAATATCAAGATGCAAAAAATAAAAGAGAATAGGAATTATCTCATAGGAAAAACAACTGACTAGGACTTCTGCGAGCCAAGATGGTGGTGTAAGAAGTAAATAATTCTTACTCCCCGTTATTGACCTCTAAAAACACGAAAAAAAAATCACCCTGGTAAAAGCCTTGGATCAGCTGAGCAAGCAGAAAGATGGGGTAAAGCAGTCTTTTAACCTAGGGAGCTTGGTGAACTAAGGGGAAAGGAACTTCTTTCTCTGGTGGAAGAAGAGTAGTACAGGACAGGAGATATCCCAGCAAGTCAGCCTCAAGCCCCACCTCAAAAAACTATTTGGAGTTCCTGAGACCCAGGGTGGTGGAGTAGGCAAGCAAAAATAACAGGACTCCCATTCCCTCCTTGCTTCACCCCAGCTCCATAGCATAGGCAAGGGAACTGGCAGACTACAGCAGCCAAACTTCCCTGTGCTTCAGCACAACTTCAGGAAACACAGTTCCAGGCAGACAGATGTCCTCTAGAATTCAAACCTTCTGGTTCTTCAGAGCAGCAGTCCTTCAGGGTCCAGAACCCCTCCCCCCCCCACACACACCCCAAGAGTTTCACAGTTACTGACCACAGCTCATCACCAGGTAAGCTGCACTACACATTCCAGCTGCCAGTATGTGAGGCTGAAGAACCAAAAAACAATGACAAAGTCCCTGGCTCTGAGCACAAGTTTAAATTAGTGGCCCCTGGGTTCCAGAAGGAAAGTTCAACTTGAAAAGTCAAGAAATAGATAAATATCATGAGAAAAAAAGCAGAAAAGGACAGTGACCATAGATTCTTACTTCGGGGACAGGGGAGATCAAAACACAAACTCAGAAGAGGATAACATTGTCAATATGCCCACACCCAAAACCTCAAAAAGAAATATCAGTTGATCTCCAGTCTAGAAAATCTTCTTGGAAGAGCTCAAGAAAGATTTTAAAAGTGAAATAAGAGAGGTAGAAGAAAAATTGGTGAAAAGAAATGAGAAGTATGCAAGAGAGAGTCAATAGGTTGGAAAAGAAAAGACAAAAATTGAAAATAGAAAACAAGTCCTTAAAAAAATACAATTTGCCAAAGGGAAAAGGGGGCACAGAAACTTGCTGAAGAGAACTCCTTAAAAAGTAAAATGGACCAAATGGAAAAGGAGGTACAAAAGCTAATTGAAAAAAACAATTTGCTAAAAATTTGAACTGGGCAAGTGGAAGCTAACAACTTTATGAACTATCAAGAATCAGTCAAACTCAAAAGAATGAAAAAATAAATGAAAACATATAATAACTCATTGGAAAAACAAACAGCCAGGAAGACAGATCCAAGGGACATGATTTAAGAATTACTGATCTGCCTAAAAACCTTGATAAAAAAAAAAGAGCCTGAACAGTAATTTTCAAGAAATCATCAAGGAAAAATACCCCGAGGTTCTGGAACCAGAGGGTAAGATAGTCACCAAAATAGTCCAACAATAACCTCCTGAAAGAGATACCAAATTGAAAATGCCAGGACATATTGTTGCTGTCAAATCCCAGAATTATCAGTCAAGGAGAAAATACAGCAAGTAGTCAGAAAGAAACAATTTAAATATCATGGAATCAGAAAGGATTATGAAGACTTGAAGTTTCTTCAGTAGATCTGAGGAATCCAAGGAATATGATATTTGGTAAGGCAAAGGAGCTTGACTTACAACCAAGGACCAATTACCCAGCAAAACTGAGTATAATCTTTCAGGGGAGGAGAATGATATTCAGTGAAATAGGGGACTTCCAAACCTTCCTAATGAAAAGACCAGAGATTAACAGAAAATTTGATTTTCAAATACAAGATTCAAGAGAAGCATAAAAAGGTAAAGAGGAAACAAAAAAATCAACATGTTATTAATAAGGGCAAAGTGTTTACATCTCTACAAAGGAAGATGATTCTTATAGGTCTTGAAAATTATGTCTTTATTACAACATGTAGAAGGGGTATTCATTGAAAAAGGGCATGGGTATAAAATTGACTTTGATGCAATGATAAAAATATCTAATTAAATGGTAAGAAAGGATTGTACTGGGAAGAAAATAAATAGGGAGGCATAAAAAGTAAATTACATAACATAAAAAAGCAAAAAGACCTATTACAGTAGATAGAAAGAGGGGAGGGTCATGAGCATTGTTTGAAACTTACTCTCATCAGATTTGGCTGAAAGAGGGAATAATATAATCAGTTAGGTATAAAAATATTAATGTACCCCATAGGAAGTAAGAAAGGAAAGGGGAAAGCAAAGGGAGGGTTTGGAGAGAGGGGAAGGAAGAAGTAGTAAGTGGAAAGGGGAAGAAAAGGGCAGGAGTTAATAGATGGATGGGCATATTGAGGGATGCAGTGGTCAAACTTAAAATTTTAGTGAAAAGGGAAAGGGAGAAAGGAGAAAGAAAAGCATAAATGGAGTGGAATATGGATAGGATTGAGAGAAAGACACAAATAGTAATCATAACACTAAATGTGAATGGGATGAACTCTCCCATAATACTGAATTGAATAACAGAGTAGATTAAAAACCATAATCCTAAAATATGTTGTGTAAAATAAACACATGTGAAGTTCAGAGTAAAGGTAAAAGGCTGGAATAGAATATATTATGCTTCAGCAAAATAAAAAAAAATGCATGGGTAGCAATCCTAAACTCAGACAAAGCAAAAACAAAAATAGACCTAATTAAAAGAGATAAGGAAGGAAACATCCTGCTAAAACATAGACCATGAAGTAATATCATTATTAAACATATATTCACCTAGATATATACCATCCAAATTCTTAGAGGATTTAAGGGAATTACAAGAAGAAATAGAGAGCAAAACCAAACGAATGGGTGACCTCAACCTCCCTCTCTCAGAACTGGGTAAATCTAAACAGAAAATAAACAAAAAAGAAATTAAGGAGGTGAATAGAATTTTGGAAAACTTAGGTATGGTAGACCTCTGGAGAAAATTGAATGGGGACAGAATATGTATACCTACACAAAAACTTGACCATAGGCCAGTGCAGAAAGGCAGAAATATTAAATGCAACCTTTTCAGATCAAGATGTAATAAAAATTAAATGTAATAAAGAGTCATGGAAAAAGAACCTAAAAATTAAATGGAAAATAAGTAATCTAATCCTGAAGAATGAATGGGTTAAATAAATCATAAAAACAATAACTTCATTCAAGAAAATGACAATAATGAGACAACATACCAAAACTAATGGGAAGCAACAAAAGCAGTTATTAGAGGAAGTTTTATATTTCTATAAACTCACAAGAATAAATTGGAAAAAAAGAAGACTTAAGAATTTGGCATGTGATTAAAAAAGATAGAAAATAATACATTAAACATTTCCAAATATATACTAAATTATAAATACTGAAAACTGGAGTGATTAATAAAATTAAAATTAGTAAAAACTGTTGAAGTAATAAATAAAACTAAGGGTTGGCTTTATGAAAAAATCAATAAAATAGATAAACATGACTAATTTGATATTTTTAAAAAGAAGAAAACCAGATTATCAGTATCAAAAATGAAAAGGGTAGAGCCATCACCATGAAGAGGAAATTACAACAATAAGAGCTATTTTACCCAGCTCTCTCATAGTAAATTTGACAATCTTAGTGAAATGATTGGATATTTACCAAAAATATAAATGCTCAGATTAACAGAAAGGAAATAAAATACTTGAATAACCCAACTTCAGAAGAAGAAATTGAACAAACCATCAATGAACTCTCTCTAAAAAATCCAGGGAGAGATTGATTTATAAGTAAATTCTACCAAACATTTAAAGAACAAATATTTGCAAATCTACATAAACTACTTGGGAAAATAGGTGAAGAAGGGGTCCTATAAAATTAATATAACAAACAAACACTGTAGAGCTTAGGAATAAATGAAGTCTTCCTTAAAATGATAGGTAGCATCCATCTATGTTTAATGTGGAAAAACTAGAAGCTTTTTCAATAAGATCAGGAGTGAAATAAGGATGTCCATTATCCCTAGTTATTCAATAGTGCACTGGAAACATTAACTTTAGCAATAAGAGAAGAAAAAGAATTTGAAGGAATTAGAATAGGCATCAAAGAAACAAAGTCATTATTCTTTGTAGATGATTTGATAAAATACTCAGACAATTCTGGAGAATCATGTATAAATTACTTGAAATAATAAATAAACTTGGCAAAGTTGCAGGATATAAAATACACACACAAATAATCAGCATTTCTCTTTTTAACTAGCACATTCTAACAGCAAGGGATAGAAAGAGAAATTTCAGTTAAAGTTACTGTAGTCATTAAAAAATATTTGGAAATGTACCTGCCAAAACAAACTCTGGTGTTATATGACCACAAATACGAAATACTTTTCACACAAATAAAGTCAGAACTAAATATTTAGAGAAATATCAGTTCTTGTGGGTAGACTGAGTTAATCTAATAAAAATGACAATTCTAACCTAAATTAATTTACTTATTCAGTGCCATGTGAAAGTATCAAAAATTAATTCATATGGATAGAAAAAACAAAAAGTTCATCTGGGAGAACAAAAGTTCCAGAATATCAAGGGAATTAATGAAAAAAAAATACAAGTGAAGGTGACCTAGCCATACCAGATCTTAAATTGTATTAAAAGCAGCAATCATCAAAACTACTTGGTGCTGGCTAAGAAATAGAGTGGTGGATCAGTGGAATAGGTTAGGTATACAAGAGTCGGTAGTCAATGAATATAAGAATCCACTGTTTGATTAAAAACAAAGACTCCAGATTCTGTGATAAGAACTCACTATTTAACAAAAACTGCTGTGAGAACAGGAAAATTGCATAGCAGAAAATAGGCACATAGTGATATCTTAAACTCTATACCAAGAAAAATTTAAAATGGGTATACATTTAAGATGTAAAGACTGGTACTGTTAACAAACCAGGAGAGCAAAGATTAGTTTTCATATCAGATTTATAGAGAAGGGAAGAAATGGTGACCAAAGAAGACGATAGAGAACATTCTGAAATGCAAAATGTATGATTTTCATTCCATTGAACTGAAGTTTTTGCAGATGCATAGCCAATGCATCCAAGATTAGAAGGGAAGTTGAAAACTGGGAAACAATTTTTAGTCAGTGCCTTTGATAAAAGCCTCATTTCTAAAGTATGTAGAGAACTGAATGAAATTTCTAAGAACACAAGTCTTCCCCCAATTGATAAATGGTTAAAGGACATTAACAGGTAGTTTTCAGAGGAAGAAAATGAAGCTATCTCTACTTATTTGAAAACACACTCTAAATTGCTATTGATTAGAGAATACAAATCAAAACAACTTTGAGATACCACATCACACCTACTAGATTGATTAACATGACGAAACATGAATATGATAAATGTTGGAGAAGATGTGGGAAAATTGGAACACGAATACATTGTTGGGGGAGCTGTGAACTGATACAATCATTCTTGAATGCAATTTGTAACTGTGTTCAAAGGCCTATATGACTGTGCATACCCTTTAACCCAGTAGTACCACTTCTAGGTTTGTATCACAAAGAGATCATAAAAATGGGAAAATGGTTCACATATATGAAAATATTTATAGCAGTTCTATATGTGGTGGTCAAGAATTGGAAATTGAGGAGAAATGGAAAATTGAGGAGGATGTAAATTGCCCATCAGTGGGGAAATGGCTGAACAAGTTGTGGTGTATGAATGTAATGGAAAACCATTTTGGAATAAGAAATGACGAGAAGGTGGACTTCTGAAAAAAAAATTGGAGGACTTACATGAACTGAGTACAGAGAATATTGTTCAAAGTAACAGATACATTATACAATGACTAGCTTTGATAGACTTAGCTCTTTTCAGTAATGCAAGGATCTATAACCACTGCAAGACACTCATCATGGAAAATGCTACCTAGATCCAGAGAGAACTTTGGTGTCTGAATTCAGATGGAAGTGTACTATTTTCAGAGGAGCCAGGAGGGATAGGAAATATGAATTATACACAAATATAAAATAAAGATCATGAGTAGAATTTAGTAGGAAAAAAATCTGGGGTAGTAATCATGGTCTCAGCCTAAATTAAAGGTAAAATAGATTTAATCAAAAGAGAAACATAAGTGAACTACATTCTATGTCAGCCATATTAATTAACATTGTTTTAGAAAATTTAAAATAATTAGACAGTATTAGGTTGGAATATTACTGTGGTGTAGGACATGATGAATTAGTGGACTTAGAAAAAAAGGAAAGACTTGGACTTATGAATGGAGATTTTATCCACTCTCACAGACAAAGAGGACAAGCAAGCATGGTACAGTCTCATGTAGATTCATATGAATGTATATATCTATTTATGAATATGATTATGAATATCTAAGTATATGTATGTGTAACTGTATGCATGTGTATATGTACACACATATCTCTGTGCATATGTGTATGTATATATGTATGTGTACACATATATGTATGTGTGCATGCAGACATGCAAATATATATATATACATATATATATATGCTTAATTGTAGCCTTCTTGGGGGAGAAGGGGGAGAAAGGGAAAAAAGAACAAAGTAAAAAGTTCAAAACAGAGAAAAAAAGAAAACTTACAAGGAAGCAAAGACAAGATGGATAGCTCTGAACACAATATGTAGTGTTTATTGTATAGGCTTTCTTGAAATGTAAATTTATTGCTGTATACTTTCAATCCTCTCTTACATTCTGAAGTGCATATAGCAATCTTTTTTCTTTTCTTATTCTGCATTTGTTTATAAGATATTTCTTTATCTTTTTTATTGTGCACTTGTTTTTAGTATTTAAGTTTAAAGTGAATAAATAAAAAGGAAAGTTGACAGTGAATATTCAAACACAAACTCAGAAGAAGACAAAGTCAAAACTTTTATATTGAAAGATTAAAAAAATCCTTAGGCCATGGAAGTGCTCAAAAAGGATTTTAGAAATCAAGTAACAGAGGTACAGGAAAAAATTGGGAAAAGAAATATTAGTGATGTGAGAAAATAATGAAAATAAAAGTTGACACATTGACGAAAGAAGCACAAAAATTTAGAAAATTACACTAAAAGAATCCAAAATAGCCAAATGGTAAAATAGGCTCAAAAAGCAGAATTGGTCAAATGGAAAAAGGAGTTAAAAAAAATCACTGGATAAAATGATTCCTTAAAAATTAGAATTGAACAACTGGAAGCTAATGAATTTATGAGACAACAAGACACAATCAAACGAAATCAAAAGAATAAAAGGACAATGTGAAACAATTCATTGTAAAAAAAAAAAGGTGACCTGGAAAATATGTACAAGAGACAATACTCAAGAATTATTTGACTACCTGAAAGCCACAGTTTAAAAAAAAGAGCCTAGAAATCATCTAATACAGGAAATTCTTTTCCTATAGTATACATATTTATAATAGGTTTCCTTTTTCTTGCCTTTTCAGTGAGTAATGGATTAAAGGGGGTGCATTTGTGTGTGTGTGTGTGTGTGTGAATTTTGCATTCAAACAAAAAAAACCCAAAATACTTTGGAAAGCAATATAAAATGAAAAGAAAACTAATGGAATTAGTAAACATTTAGTCCACCTGAATAAAAATAGAAGAACAGAGAGTGAAATTAAGAAAATACCAAATGAGGGGGGTGGAGCCAAGATGGGGGTGTAGAAGCAGCAAAGCACCACAGCTCCCACACAAACATGCTAAAAAACTCATAAAATGGGACGCTAAACAGATTTTCAAGCTCCAAAACTCTCCACGAGACAGAAAGCACTACAGGCAGCA
>JAQQSW010002842.1:0-14843 GCA_028646575.1 Pseudocheirus occidentalis
GTCCTAGAGACATAGCAGAACGTAACTGAAACAGAAGTAAAAAATCCAAGAAGGCTTGGATTCTTTTTCTAGCTCCAGCACACACTAGGCTCTGACATTTTTCTAGCCAAGTGACTAAGAGGTAAATGACTTACACTCTCAACTATAAATGAGCTTCCTCATCTATAAAGTGGGTATAATCAAACATACACTTATATATACTTTACATGAGTGACCTTATAAATTCTAAAGCATAAATGTGAGCTAGTATTTTGATACCTGCTTTGGTTTTAACTAATTTCAACTCACATTGATTAACCTATATGAAAAGCACAATGGTGATGGAAGTGCAGAGAGAGTCCAATACAAAGGCAGGGCCTTGCTGTCATGGGGTTTATAGTCTAATAGAAGAAAATGATATATAAACAAATAACAGAAGTAAAAATAATATATGCATACAAAAGAGAAGCATCAAACATATTGATTGAGGAGCCAGAGACTGCATGCCAATTCTACTCAGGATTGTACCAGTATCCAGTATCAGAAAGAAAATGTAAACTCCATCTTGAGAGAAGAATTTAAGCTCCTTGAGAGCAGGGACTGGTTCATTTTGTCTTCATTTCCTTAGGATCTAGCACTATAGGACTATGCCAAGGAGGTGTTTAGTAAATTCTTGTTGATCAAATGATTTACTGACAGGGTGAAAGGATAACTCTAGAATTTCAAAGTTCTGTTCTTATTCTGACTCTTGAAGTGGCTCTAAGACCTTGAGAAGACGTTTTTGGAGCCTCATTTCCTTGTTTGCATAAATAATATTGTCCTTCTTAAGTGTGCTTAAAAAATACTGCATTTATGTCACATTTCTGCTCACTTGAGTGTTTGCAAAGAGGAACTATTGAACAACATAAACCACAATAAGAAATATCTCACTCAGCCATTTCTAGCACATAATTTCTCTCTCTTTTTATGTGCTATCAGTGAACAAAAGCCTCCATAGATTTAAGGGTTCATACTTGCCCCTATACTATTAAAATGTGCTCCCTGAAATGACAAGAAAGAATTTGGAGGTAAAATTCAAGTATATCTCACATAAATTCAGAAAAAAATTAATAATGACATGACTCCAGCTGTATCCTGTATGAAAGGTTGCTATTTCCACACCCTGTGAAGAAGGAAGAAAAAAAAAGTTTCATTCTAAACTTTCCATTTCTATATTGTCAATTTGTGCTTTTAGCCTTCAATGCAGTTATTTTTCTGGGTAAAAATAAATTAGTTGAACAGACTTCATTTTTGATAGTCAGAGAGTATGAGGCTATGTAGGCTTTATACTTTTCACTCTCATAATTACTATTTGAAAGTTAGTCTAAACAAATATAACTGCAACCCAAAAGGAAGGTGGTCATTTGACTCTCCTTACATTTCCAGTGTCCCTTTGTAAGGCACTTCAAGGTACAACTTTCTACACAACCAAAATAATTTGCCTTTTCTGTGATCAGGCAAAAGAAGGGTTAAATGCTTGGGGCTGGAAAGCACTATGCACAGTTTTGTGGCAAACACTTAACAGAATATGCTCTACTAACAGAAACTAAACCAGGGCACGACACATTATACATTATAAAGCAACCTGCTGTTTTACTATATTGACAATTCATTTCTTTTTCTTTGGTTTCTTTAATGGCTGCCAGTACAAAGAGACTATGGCCATTTCAAAGCTATCCTGTGTATTTTATGGCCTTTTCCTTAAAGATCTCTCACTACTTTGCCATGGCTATAAATGAGAGCTTTTAAAAAGAAAAGTTGATGGGGGGTGCCTTCCCCCTTAAACTTGACTGGCTCTCCATCCTAGTTCTGATGCTTTTGATTGTTCAGGGAAAAAGACATTAAGCAGAAAATTCCTATCAATGTTACAGAAAGAAAGTTCATTTCTGGGCCTTTTTTCTTCTTTCATGCCAAAGCACACAGGTGCTTCAGATACAGCTAATTACAGCAGTAATTAAAGTTATTACCTTACCTGTTTATTCAAGGGCACAAGAACTTCTAATGGGAACAAATCTAGATATAAAGCCTCTCTGTCAATTAACCACAGAGGTCTGAAGAGATAATGAAGGAGGGCGAGGGCGTTGGGTTACAGTCCTGTATAATAACAAAAATAGTAATTCAGTACCTCTTACTTTTCCTGGAAGCGGCCCAACAGTTCAGAAGAAGAAAGACAAGAAGATTACCTGAGTAACATGATCTGAAGAGTACCACAGAATAATAGTGTTCTCTCTCAACCTTGTCTGTGAGAGTGCTGGCTGCCGACAAAAGATGGGACTGCTGCAAATACAGGGCCGTCAACCCAGGAGCAGCAAAACTACTCAGCTGCATGTCGAATAGCTTGTCAATGGGCCAAAGACAGGGGAAGGAGAGTGGAAATGTGACTCTACTGCAGGCAAGTGTTCGGCTCCTGTCCTCTCTGCAAAATGGCATGACACGATGAGTTCACTTGCACAGAGATGTAATTTTGTGCTACGCTGAAAATATCCTTTTGTTTTATTTATTTATTTATTTTTTAGACAATGTGCCTCCATTATAGCATGAAAAGAAGTACAACAAAATGAGGAAGATGGAATTGATTTATTGGACATCTGAACTTATCACATCATTAAGATATCCCTCAAAAGGTTGAGGAAAACTATGTCAATACACGCATAGGAAATCCCAACTGGGTTGCCTATTGATCTCAATATTAAAGCCTATATTCATTATTTGCAATATTGGGCATGGACAGCATTAAATCACCATTCTATTAACCATATGAAATGAACATCATTCAGAGAGAGTAGTCATTTACACATTCTTATCCTTTGCTTTTTCTAGTTTTCTCACTTAATCATGGAAAAAAGCCAGTCATATTTTTTCGAGAGCCTGATACCATTTTTAATTGAGTAGGAAGGCTGTATATTTTGTTTTATAGCTTTATTATTGCCATATGTTGTTTTATGTCTTATGTCTTAATACTTTCCTTTGTGGTCATTAGTACAAGTACAAACATCGGCCTTAAAACAATCTACTCATAATATTTTAACAAAGCTCCATGAAAAATCCATAAACTGTATACGTATATTTCAATTCTGTGTAAGGAAAATGTTAGCTCCTTTTGGGAGACTTTTTTTTAAAAATCACCATGTGCTTAATTTTTAGACAATGATTTTTAAAGAAGAATTTTTGATTTGCCATAACCTAAAACAATCAAAGTTAACTAAAGTATAAGGAAGTGAGTGTTGTTTTATTTTCTGTTCTAAAATACTTGATCCATCAGTAGCATTTGTATTGATGATACAGTTTTCCTTTGTTTTCTTATTTGAACCACTTCAGATTGATCACATAGTGCCTCCAGAAAAATTTGAGTAACTTATATACCACCCATAACTTTTGGCCATATGAATGCCCAAATTGTTTAATTTAATTTTCACTTATGAAAGTAATTCTTGCTGGTTTGTACTTGTTTTAGAGTGGATAAACAAGTGAAATGAAGCAAAACTCCATCTTCAAATTCTATAGATTTCTTAGTTAACCTAAGTGACATTGTTTAGCCTAATGGTGTTGGAAAACCTACAGCTATATTTCAGGTACAGTAACCATTTCAAATGAAGGAATTATAGGGCTTTCAGAAACTTTAGCAGGTCATCTAATATATACCCTCATTACAGCTATATTTTATTTTTTAAATTTTGAATCTATTTTATTTTTTTATATTTTCTAACTTTAACAAACCCATCATATTGTAGCACGTTTCTTGATAATCTCTTTGTGTTATGATTTTCTGAGTAAAATTAATGCATTTTTTAAAAATGGCAATTCTTAAGTGACCAAGAATTGTATCTTTCATTCTTCCTTCATTATTTCAAGGACCCATGATTTAGTTTGTGCTAAGTGATGCTCTCTTCAATGATAAAGGTTGCTGACCCTCCATATCTCTGGGGGTGGTCTTTGTAAGTTGCTGTATCAAGAGAAAAAAAGCCAGGTATCTGGTCTGGTGATGAGCCTTTTTAGATTTAGTTTGATTGGTCATCCAGGAACAGACACACAGCTGCATCACTCAACACTTACCTGAAACATGTCCAGTTTTGTAGGACCAGGTGGAGCTGATTATTTTTTGGTTTTTGTTTTTCATTCATTTGTTTTTGTTTTTGTTTCTTGGTAGGGGTACCTCTGAATTTCTGACTTCACAACTGCAAAGAATTTCTGTGAGGAAAGTCTATCAATGCACTTATACAACTGTTCAGCAATATAGTCTGATAGCTGCCTGGGGCATTGAGAGGTGAGGACTTGCCTAAAGTCATGCAAACAGAATGTGTTAGACTTGAATTCACTTCTTTGTCCCTCCACGGCCCACTTACTACCCTTAAGCCATGCTTCTTTTCCTTTCATTTTGTTATTTTTAATTCCCAAACCGTATCAATCAAATAAACTTAGAAGTCAATATTCACCCTGCCCTTATCCAATTTGGCTTTCAGGAAACAAACATCAGTAGAAAATATACTAACTTCCAGTTGCAACACTAATTTGCTGTGTGACACTGTGTGACTACTTCTTCTCTCAGAGTTTCAATGGCAAGATATTTCTGGTCTTGAGAATAAATACCTTGTAAAGAGAAGCCAAATAGGAAAAAAAAATTAACACCAACCCATTCAATGAACATTAAGTATCTACAGTGGGAAAATCACTATACTAGCCAATATTTGCTTTCAAAGAAGTTTGAGTAGGGTAGACAAGGTAAGACAAAAAAATGTAATAAAAAATAAGAAGTGTCATTTGTAAAATACAGAATAGAGAAGGTCATAGAAATTCAAAAGAGAGTATTATATTCAGTTGACAATGAAGAAAGAGTTTTTGAAGAAATAGGATTTTGATAGAGATTATAGGCATAAAGTTGGTTATGACCTTTTTGTTGTTGTTGTTCCGTTGTTTAGTCATGTCTGACTTTTCATGATGCTGTGGACCACACTGTCAATGGGGTTTTCTTGGCAAAGATCCTGGAATGGTTTGCTATTTCCTTTTACGGATTAAGGCAAACAGAGATTCAATGAGTTATCCAGTGTCACATGGCTACTAAGTGTCTCAGGTTAGATTTGAACTCAGGTTTTCTTGATTTCAGGTCCAGAGCTCTATCCACTGAGTCATCTAGCTGCTTCCTAGATGGAGATATCTAGATTACCTAATTCAATCATCTCATTCATTAGTCAAGTGAACCTGTGAAACTCATGGAAATTAGATGACTATTTAAGAACATCTAAATAATATGGAGCAGAGCCAGGATTCAGACACAGGTCCTTTGACTCAAAATGCATTGAACTTTGCCTCTATATTGTAGGTAGTTAATTTTAGGTAGAAGTAAAAGATGAATAGACAAAAAGAGATGGAGTATTTTTTAAGAAACAAAGATTACATATAAGAGAATACTGGAAGATAAATCTGGAAATGGGGGCAGGCATAAGAGGCAAGCTTTCACTGATAAGATTTTTGAAGACATTGGAGAAGCATTCACTCTGCACCAGGGTATAAAGTTTAGTAATTTGTTGTATGTCCATTCCCCCTTTCCCTGGCTCCTTTGCCAAGAGAGTGAGTAGGGCACAGATAAAAAATTACTGTGTGCTTAGGATGAGACTATCTACTTTTAAATCCTGGTTTTGTTATTTTAAAGCTAATCATGAACAGCTCTTCCCAGGACTTCTGCTGTGAATGACTTTAAAGGTCTAATCCCATAGTATAGTGAACTCTCTATTCAGCAATAAATTAAAGAAAAACATTCAAGAATCTAAAGCACAACATTCACAAGTATGTAACATAACAACTTTTTACTAAGGTGGCCACATAGTCTTAAACAAAACATATCATTCAATAAATCACAATCCCCTCAATAAATATAGAGTACCTTAATCAAGTCTTCTTTCATCTTGACTTCAGACTGGCTTTCAAATCATCCTTATGCCAATAATCCTTAAGAGGTAGTGGAAAGTACAAAGACCATCCACCCCTAGGTCACAGTAAGTTACAATATCATCAGTCAGTATTGAATACACAAGTAAAATTTCCTTTCATCTTAACTCGAGGCTGACTTCCAAACCCCATGGCTCCTCTTCCACACTCCCAGTTCTTGCCTGAATTCACCTGAGTACTGCCTGGTTCACAAGTAGGCAGCTCTCCACTCCTATGCCATATTGCATCTCAGGGGGGCTGCTCCTCCCCAAGCTCTTCATAGCTTCTGTTTCTAGGAAAGCAAAGCTCAACAGGGCTACAACAATATTCACACACATTGCCGGTACTGTCATATCGATTTATTTTCTGTCTGAGATATCAACACAAATTAACAAAGTACTTCTGTCTGACAAAGTAACACCAACCCAGAACAATAGACAATATCAAGAACATTCTCTTAGCTCTGCTTAGTCCCAGCTCATGCTTGAGCTTTTATCTGCTCTGTTCCTTTCTATTCCACCCTTCTTGTTTTGCCCTTCTGGTTCCACTCCTTTGGCAAGTTCCTCCTACCATGGGCTCCATGTGATGACAATCATTTACTTTTTTTTGTGCTTGGCAGTTGGGGTTAAGTGACTTGCCCAAGGTCACATAACTAGTTTTTGTGTTAAGTGTCTGAGGCTGGATTTGAACTCAGGTCCTCCTGACTCCAGGGCCAGTGCTCTATTCATTGCACCATGTAGTTGCCCCCTGTCATTTACTCTCTATGTGACTTTAAGAAAATTACCTCCCTACTTACTGTTTCCTCATGTGTCAAATTAGGATGTTGGACTAGATCTCCAAGAAAATATTGGCTTAGTCTTTCTACTTTGTAACAGCTGCCCTGCCTGATATTAACCCTATGGAACAAGATATCCCCTGGTCTCCCCACTCTTTCTTGCCTCTTTCTCTGCAGTTTCTCCCCACATTAGAGGTAAAGAATTGTCTTTCTTTTTCTTAATTGTATCCCCAGTGCCTAGCACAGTTCCTGGACACTTAGTAGGAGCCTAATAAATGCTTATTGGATTGGATCTATGGTTTCTTCCAGCTCTAACTCTGAAAATATAATGTTAAATGATATTGTGAGTCATAGGAACACTATTACTCCAGAGAAATTTAGATAAAGCATGTCAAAAGGGTGATGGAGAGATGTGTTGGTATGGTTAATTAGGCTACAGTGTACAGTTGCCCCCAACATTCCAAAGAATTGGGCATGTAAAATCCCTGTAAGTGTGAAAAACTGGGACTAATTCTGGGCCCCACCCAAAACCTTTATTTTAAATAATTCTGCTCATATTTATTTAATACAAAAACAAGTAAAACAACACACTGCACTGATTTTTTAAAAAGCTGCAAATTATGTAGTCTTGGCGTATTTCTTTCTCTTATAAAAAGCACAAGATGCATAGATTACTGCAGGAGAAAAATCATATCACTGAGTCTGAATGGTAGAAACAAAGTGGGATCATTCCCAGAGAGTGCATAGGCCATAGTTCTTTAGCACACTGAAACTTTTAACAAAATTTATCTGTTTATAATAAATTTATATATGTATACTTGTGGTAGTAAGTGATAAAATAAATTAATAATATATAGTAATTATGTATTCATCCTTGTTTTCTTGACATACATGTGTGTTCTTTAATTTTCCACAATATGCCACACATTTTCAAAAATTGCCGTTTAATTATCAATGACTATCCCGCAAATAATTAAAAACTATATGAGAAATATTAAAAGAATCAATGAAGTTCTCTGGTGTATCAGGGAGATTCTGTATGGAAGATCTAATAAAACAGAGGTACAAGAATTGTACAGGATGCAATGATATAGATGGACTGGGAACTCTACAGGTGAAGGAGTACTCACATCATTCATTGAGCTAACTTTTATCTTGTATTTTATATGCATCAGAAAGATAATTATGAATTGGCTTCTCATTATCTTTCAGATCCTAGGAAAAGATAACATATTAATTGACCCCTCCATCACTAAGGGGAACAATATATCTCTTACAGGGGTAGCTAGGTGGCATAGTGAATAGAATGCAGGGCCTGAAGTCAGGAATCTGGCCTCAAGGACATACTTACTATGTGTAAGACCCTTAGCAAGTCATTTGATCCAGTTTGCCTTAGTTGGTCAACTCTAAAAAGGCAAACCACTCTAGTATTTTTGCCAAGAAAATTCCAAATGAGGTCATGAAGAGTCAAACACGACTGAAATAACTGAACAGCCAAAATGCCTCTTAAAAGGTTCATGCATCATGTGACTGTTAACAAAGTTGGGGAGAGGATTCTGGAAAGATGGCAGAGTAGGTCAGAAAATTCCAAACTCTCAAGATTTTCCCCTACAAGAGTTAAAATAGCACCTAAGAGGGTAAGCAAAGTGTGAGCAGAGATAAATAAGAAGAGATACAGGTAACCAGGATCCACCCAGGACAATTTGAGATCAAAAGAAAAATCACAGGACAAGGTCTGGTCGCTGTGAAGAGTAAACACCTCTAGGCTACTTTCCATTTTTAACAACAAGCAGCAAGTCCTGGGGTTGGTTGGTTTGAGTGGTTGCCTGGGCCCCAGTCACAGGAACTTTTACTCTTGCAATAGTGAGGGGAGTTGGGCTTTTCAACCCAGGAAGATCAAAGGAATTGCTGCTGATGAGGAATGGCCAGACCCACCTGTGCTGTGAAGAGCAGAGGCCAAGAAGGAACTAGCATATATGCCCACTGAGCATAGAAGCAATGGGACAGAAAGCCTTGACTGCAGGCATTTACAGGAGGCGGGAAGTTTGGCTTTGGTTCCAGGCTAGAGGGAAAAATTGAAGATCTGGAGCAAGAGGCACCATCCCCCATACCCCAGAACTAGAGGAGATTACAAAAATTAATCTATTACCACAAAAAATGCACAGGCAAAGGAGAAAGAATACAACCATAAAAATGTATTATGAGAGATGAACAGGATTCATTTTCAGAGGAGGATATTAAAGTAAAGAAACTCCCAAAGGTTAATGTTAAATGGTCACTTGGCCAAAAAGATTTTTTAAAAGATCTTAAAAAGGGGCGGCTGGGTGGTGCAGTGAATAGAGCACTGACCCTGGAGTCAGGAGTACCTGAGTTCAAACCTGACCTCAGATATTTGACACATTTACTAGCCATGTGACTTTGGGCAAGTCACTTAACCCCAATTGACCTCCAAAAAAAAAAGAAAGAAAAGCAAAGCAAAAGATCTTTAAAAGACTTTAAAAATAAAATGACAGAGATGGAGTACATTCATTTGGTTAATCACAGAGCACAAAAAGGCCAAAGATTTCCCACCCCTGGACTCAAAGTAATTACAATACCTTGCATTAACACCAAGCATTTTCTCAAAAGGGAGCAGGAGACCACAAAAGGCCATCCACCCTTAAGCCATAACAAGGTCAAGATAACATCTCAGCATTGAATATCCAAGGAAATACCCTTCTTTCATCTTCACTCAAGGCAAGCCCTCAGCAATCTCAGTTCCTGGGGAGACAAGGCGCAACAAAGCCATAGTCAGTGTCCTTATCAAGTCACACTCTGCCTGTAGAACAGTCCCAGATCCCCTGAAAGTATCTGCAAGGCCCCCTTCCAGGATTTCTGTGAACATACAACAAGAAAATCCTTCAGGGCTTTTGCACCAACAGCCAGGTTCCAGGACCTCTACAACAGCAGCACTGTCTACCATCAGGTGAATCTGGAAAAACATCAAAACAGACAGATAAAATACTGGCATCACAGCCATGCCTCCTCAGTTTTCAGCAGCTCCAGGTGGCAGTCCTCAAAAGTCCTGGGCAGCTCCAATGGGTTCTCAGCAGTCTCTCAGCAACTCAGGCTCCAGAACACTGGATACTGCTCTCCCCAAAAGTCCTTCTTCCTCTGGCCTTCTCTGGGCTTGAGCCTTTCTCAATTCTGGGCTCCTCCCAGTTCAGCCCTCTCTCTTCACATCAACAAGTCTGTCCCACAAGTGGGATTCACAAGCTCTGAGTCTTAACACTCAACCCAAAAGCCAAATCAATTCAGGGGCATCTCCAAATTCCATTATCATTACAGAACTGGACAAGTAAAGCCAGCAAAATTAAAAGAGATCAAGAAATAATTTTTAAAAATATGAATAGTGAAAAAAATAGAAGAGAAAGTGAAACATCTCATAAGAAAAATGACATTTTTCGAGAATAAAGAAGAAAAAATGTGAAAATAATTGAACTAAAAGTTATGATAAAAAGAATCTTGATACAATAATATAAGAAATAATTAAAGAAAATTGTCCTGATCCATTAGAACAAGAGAAGTAGAATTAGGAAAAATCCATTAATCACCACTTAAAAGAGATTCTATAAAAGAAATTCATAGAAATATCATAGTCAAATGCCAAAACTCCCAGCTCCATGATAAAACATTAAATGCATCAAGATTTTAAAAAAATTTAAATATGATGGATCCACAATTAGAATCACACAAGACCTAGCATCAGAGACATTAAAGGACCTCAGATCTTGGAACAGTGTATTGAATAGCAAAAGAACTGGTCGAAAATATCATACCCTGCAAAGTTAAGTATCTTGAACAGAAAAATCTATAAACTGTCAGACTTTCAGGACTTTGTTAAAAACAATCTTGAGTTTAATATAAGATTTAACATACGAGAACCAAGAGAAATATAATATACAAACCAAAGAATGATTATAAGAGATTCTTAAGGACAGACTGTTTACCTGTTATATATGTGAAACGTATATCTTAGATTCTTATTAATAATTGGCCAGCTCATAAGAAAGCTTGGTGGTAAACCTATAGTATTAATTTAAATAGTAAACCATTGAGGAACAACTTAAAAGAGTAATTGTTTTATAGAAATGAGGTGCAAGAGGTAGAACTGATGTGGAGGAATTAGATGGAGGAGGAAGACTGGTAGTTCCGGTAACCTACTTTCATTGGGAATGGGTTTAAGAGGGAACAATATACATATATATATTTAGAAGAATATAAAAGTCTTCTAAATTCAAAAGAAATAAAATTATAGGGGCACAGGGAGGAGGGAAGGACAAGGGAGGGATTTTTAGAGGGGAGCTTGAGGAAATAGGCAAAAGGTAGGTATAGAAGGGTTTTTAGACTTATGGTAAGGGGAAATGGGGGAGGGATCTTATGAGGGGTGTAGGCAAGTAATGGGAGGGCAAGCTATTGGGTAGAAGCAAAGTAGAGGAGGCAGGAGAAATAGGAAATAAGAGATATGCACAAACATAAAAACAAAGATCAAGAGTGGAATATGTTTGGGAAAGTAAATGTCTATATATGTATGTATATGTATATATGTATATATTATGAGCCAAAGAGAAACATATCTAAACTTTATTGTAGTCTTTTGAGGGAGTGAGGAGGAGGGAAAAAAAGTAAAATGTGTACAGCAGAGAACAGAAGAAAACTTACAAGGAAGTGAAGAAAAGATGTACAATTCTCAACATAGCATATATTATTTCTCATACAGGCTTTCTTGAAATGAAAATATATTGTTACATATTTTGAATCCTCTCAAGTTCTGCTATGCACACAACATGCTTTTTTTTCTTCTTTCGTATTTAAGTTCCAATATTTAAGTTTATGATGTGTTTTTGTTTCTTTTCTCTGTTCTGTATTTGTGTTTTGGCCCTGGAGTCTAAAATAAATTATTTTTAAAAAGAAAAAAAAACAAGTTTGGGCCTCCTTGAATCAAATGTGGACATTTTTTTCTCATAAAAGGACTATACCCACAAAATGATTCTCAATTCTGACATAGAACTTGTTTTGCAGAAAGTATAGTGTGACCTTCACTTCTCAGGAAATGATGACAAACAGGCTATAAAGACTTTAGAAAATTTGTTTAAATAAAGGTAATTTCACATGACCTGAGTAGGTCAAAAGTTGGACAATAGCTGCCAAGAGCTTTTCACAATAATCCTGTCCCTGCTCCATTTTCCTCTCCCCCCTTTAATATGGATTTAGAGAGGCTTACCTGGAGGCAAAGGTATCCCCAACTGAGCTCAGGAGAGGTAATATAATTCTCACATATTTTAGAGAAATAGTTGTTTGTCTGTGTTTTTATTTCTGTTTTTTAAGAATTATGTCCTAAAATGATAGTAGTTGTTTTTGATGGATTTGCATGTTTGTATCCTGAAAATTTCCCCGAACGTTCATATGCCTGTAAGTCCTTGTTAACTATCTCTAACTTTCTTGAACAAAACTGTCCATTTATTTACTTGAGTTCAGCCTGTTTGCCAGTGCCAAAGATCCCAAAGGATGTTGACTGGGAAGTGGGGGTGTTCAATTGTACCCCTTCCCTTCCTGAATCAGTGCTTTTTATTAGGGGTTGGGGAGAAAGGAACAGATGAATAGTATATGTAACTACAATATAAAATCTTTCCAAATAAGGGAAATATAATACAATCTAAGTGGGCAGATATTTCACCTTATAAATTTTATACTTAGGTAATAAAAATTTGGCACCAGGACTGTGCTGCAGACCAGAGAGGCTGCAACATTTGAACACTTTAGGTAAAGTTTGGAAAGCGTGCTCTCTGAAATTGAAGTCTGGGTCTCAATGTGTTATTCTCCATTGGAACTTCTTTGCCTTCTCTTCTATATATGTGACTTGAATTAATCATAAACCAGATAACAATGAATAGAATATTTTGAAAGTTAAATGATATCACCTATAAAATCAAAATAAATATATCCTTTGTGTTACCCTATGTGCCAGTTTCTTTCATTCCAAATATAGACCACCTTCCTAAGTACCACAGATGAGGTGAAAATGTTAATCAAAAATTGAGAAGACATCGAATTATACCCAAAAATATTAATGAAGGGGAGAGGAAGATTGACTAATTTTTTTCTTCTAAATAGTTTCAACTATTTGTTTGCATTGATGACTACAAAATCTGCCTTCTAAATTTGATCATGAAAAGTATGAGATGGTATATATCTATCTCATGGACAAGGGATCAAAAAGACCTGGGCTAAAATCTCTGTCCCGATACTTGTTAGTCATATGACTTGGGAAAGTCACTTAACATATATAGGCCCTAGTTTCCTTATCTGTAAAATGAGGAGCAATGTGTCATAGTGTTTAAGGAACTGAATGATATCAGAAAGACCTCCATTCAAATACTGCCTCTGATGTTTACTAGCTATGTGACAAAAGGCAAATAACTTTACTTCCATGAGCCTCCATTCTCCCATCTGTAAAATGAGGGGGATTATATTTGAAGGTCTGGGTACCTTTCAACTCCAAATTTATAATCATATGACTTCTCCCTCATTTTTCACCCATAGCACCAAATGACCAAACACCATCTTCACTTTAACATTCTTCTATTATATCTTCAACTGTGATAAATCTAAACTAAATGCGTTATCTCACCCAAATTCCCCCAAAAGTGATATCTTTCTTTCTGATCCATTTCTCTCATTGTCACCACCATTGTTCTCTCCTGATTAAGCACCTGGAGGATTAGGATGGTGTGTTGAATTACTTTTTCATTGCCTAGAATGCCTAAAAAATTCTAGGCACATAATAATTACTCCAAAAAAATCTTGTAAACTTATACTGAAGTAATAACAATTATCAGTATTAAGCTGGTATCCGAAATGAATGGTTGCTTCCTTTTTTAGAAGCCAAAGAGAAGTGGAATATACATAGTTCAAAGCATTTGCACACAAAAGCATGTATGTGTAGTGAACTACTACATGGAATGATTGAAGCAATTAGATTCAGCTCTAGAGGGAACACCAAAAAAAGTCCATCACATTGTTACTCAGTTTCAACAAAGTGAGCTACATTAAAATGCATGTATTAGGGGGAAAACTGGGAAGAACAATGAAAATTTAAAGGAATTTATAGGGGACATGAGGATCACCAATGAGAAACCTATGGAAAAAATAGCGCCATTGATTTAAAGCATTGGAGACACAACTCTGCATGATTGGCTGGCAAAATCAAAAGTATATAACCTGGAGCGCCTGGCAAGGTGCCAGGACAAGAGCACAAGAATATGAGGCAAAAGACATTATTTTACATACTCTGGGGTTATGAAGCCTTAATCAAAGTAAATCAGGTAGATTCTCTGAGGGAGTCCTAGTTTCCTCATCTATAAAATGAGTTAAAATAAATTCAATGCCTGTCTCACAGTATTATTATGTGAATCTAATAATATAATGTTTCAGCAAACACTTTGTATATTCTAAAAACTCATGTGAAATATCTCATTGTGATCATCGTTGTTGTTGTCGTCATTATCATAATCATCATTATCATCATTACTATAATCTTGATTTGGTTTTGGTCACATCTGTGATTTCATTAATATAGGGAATTCTTATGGAAAGAAACTCCTGGGCCAAATGAGGTCAATACATAATCTATAATTAGAAAGTTACCTAAGACTTACCCACGGTAACATAGCCAGTGTGTCAGAAGTGGAATTTAAATGTAGATCTTCTTGATTGAAACCTATTGTTTTGTATACTGTGACACTAATATAAGAGATGAAAAATTGTATTAGAGGATACACTGGTCAAGAGGAATATTTCCTAAGGGGAAAAAAAACAAAGTATAGTATATCTGATGCCAACAAAAATATTAGTAGGATTGCCTTCCAAAGGATCTTTAAAAAATCCAAACACCTGGAAGAAAGGTTTTTAAAATATATCAAGAGGACTACGGGGCAGAGCCAAGATGCTGGCGTAGAAGCAGCAAGGTCCTGCAGCTCCCACACCGCCACCCTAAACACCCAGAAAATATGAGCCCAGACAAAGTCTAGGAAAGTCTAGGAAAGTCTAGGACTCTCAGACTCACAAAAATACAGAGAACACAGCTCTC
>JAQQSW010002843.1:0-14843 GCA_028646575.1 Pseudocheirus occidentalis
GAATGGCCACACCTTGTTACTTGGTAATTGGACAGTGGGTCAAGAGGGCTGTGACATTCTCTGACCCAGGAGAAGCCTATATATATGCCCTGATGTGAGGTTTGCTTTGGGGCTCACTTTGAGAAGAGTTGTGTGATTTGGCCTGATGAGACTCTGGGAAGCCGTTGAACACCCCCCCACACACACTTTGAAAACACAGATGTTGGTGATTCCCTCTCTGGGAACCTAACTTGAATACATAATGGATGTGATGGTCAGACAGTTGGAAGCCAGTCTGATGATCTGTTTCTTGGTTTGTTTGTAACTTGTGTTTGTATTCTCTGGAGTTCAGGGTGCTGACTTTTTCCCCTGAACTAGGTAAATGATATGTTTGTTTTATTAAAGAAAGATTGTTAACCCACTGTGAGTTGCTTTCCTTTAGAAAAGCAGATCTAAGAACTGGTGCTAGCAGCTGCCCTGGGTATGCTAGGGTGCTCGCTGATACATCATGCTATGTTGCCTGAAGCATAGCTTGTAACAAGGCCTAGGCTCTGGTGAAAGTATACTTCCTGCAGAAGAAAATTCCATTGTAAGAGTGAAAGTAAGAGTTCCAGGCTTTGCCTTCAGTTTTGGAAACAGGCCAATCAGAAAGCAGATGGTGTGCTCACAGCAGGTCAAAGTTCAGAACTGTAATTTTCCTTACATTTTGGCTCTGCTCAATTCTCAGTGGATTTCAAATCAAAGGTCCTTTGAGTGAGAAAGGCTGCCCTCCTACTCCCACATTCAATTCAATTTAATTCAATAAACATTTCCTAAATGCCTACTATGTATCAAGCACTGCATTCGGCTCATTGGCACGTGTTTTTCCAACAAGCAAGACATAAATACTACCCAAGCAACCCTTCCATTGCCAGAGACACACCAAAAGACAGGTCTCTGATAAAGAGCTTTTTATTTGTCAATTAACAGTGTAAAGAATTGCTATCTGAACCTTTTGTTTTGGGGTCCTAGAATTCTAGTTTCTATGATTGCTCAACAGAAGAGAGGCCTTGCCTTGGATTATGCTCAGATTGATAAATGAAACAACAAACCACCAAGGTCCTAGACTTGAGTTACAATTAATTCAGAATTAGAAATGCAGGCATAACCTCAGTAGGTGATTCAAGCTGTCAAACAAATGAAGGCAAAGGGTTGTAATTGCTGTGCTTTTCATCACTACCGTCTAAGGACATGTCAGACTGTATTTCCCATCTGATAGCCAGGATGCTGGATGAAAGTTTCCAGGACTGACATCTTACGAGATCTATACCTGGGGCAGGGGTGGGAGTGGGGTAGGAGATGGAGAAAAAGAGAAGGGGTGGAGATTCAATATCCAGGACCTCAGAAATCCTGATGTTCCCCAGACCCAGGGAATAAGTTATTCCATTATCAACCAAGGGGAGTCTTATTGCAGCAGCCCAAAGTCTTATGGGACTTGGTCTCCTGAGGAAAGATGCCTGCATTGCAGGCATCTTCTTGGTTCCAGAGATCAGAATGGAAAGGAATCCAGGTGTCTAACTCCATATGAGGTCTGTTGGCATCATTTCATTCCAGATCATGTCACACTTTGATGCAGCCTTCCTGTAAAGCTCCCAAAATGAAGCTGAGAGATTTGAAATGATTGCCAGTTCATCAACAGATGATCTCCTTACTCCAAAACAGGAGTCTTTCTTGGGATCATTTTCCTGGGTTCTCCCCAGCCTAATTTTCTGAAACATTAGTGGATATTAGTGAGGATGAAGTTGCAATTCTTTAGGAATGTGTAGGAGGTTGTTTTCTCTATTCATTTGCTAATTGTCTGGATCCTGATGAAATACTTCACTTTGAAAATGCATGTTTCTTGTTCTACCCAATTAATAAAGTGATTTGACTGAGTTGAGGTAATTTTGAATCATATTACCATATCTAGAATGGGAGCTGGGGCCAAATGAGGTACACTTATCTTCCAAACAACTTCTATATTAAACTCAATAATCTGTGGGAATTCTAGAGTACAATGAAAATGTGTTAAAAGTAATAATAATTTAACAATTGGATCATGATTTAATGTTTACAAAGTGCTTGCTTCATACTCTTCCATGAGGTAGGTAGTACAAGTATTGGGTGTATGCCAAAGTCTGGAGAGGGTTTTAGCCAGCCATAGGTATGTAAGAAAGGAAAAAATGAGGCAAAACACGAAATACAATAATCTTACTTCCTGACTTCGTTGGTTCCAGTGGCTTTCTCTGTCCTTTTTGTTTGCATGAGATATCAAGGGAATCTCAGGGTTAAAATTCTGGGGCTCCTCGGACCCAGATAGCTCTTGATGGAATGTTGGAAAGGCAACCCCTAAAATGAGAGTAGATGAGTGGGGTTCAGCAACTGAACATTAAGACAGAAGATTCAAGGACTTTCTAACCTCAGAATCAGTGAGAAATTTCAACTAGAGACACTGCCCTTAGAAGTTTTGCTGTTCATTGGTGTGCAATTCTTCATGACCCCATTTGGGGTTTTCTTGGCAAAGATGTTGAAGTGGTTTACTATTTCCTTCTCCGGCTCTTTTTACAAATAGGAATTAAGGTAAACAGAATTAAGTGACTTACCCAGGGTCACATAGCTAGTAAGTATCTGAGGCTAGATCTGAACTCGGGCGGATGAGTGTTCCTGACTCTAAGCTTGGCACTCTATCCACTGGGTCACCTAGGTGCCTCAGCTGCCCTTATTTAGTGACTAACTATTCTGTGTCTCAAAGAGCTTGATTCCTGGGGAAAGGATTTTCCTTTTGGAGAAGAAGATCCAATTACAGTCAAAGAGAAAAGCCACATTCCCCCTTTTCCTTACTCCTTACACCCTATGCAATTTAATGGCTGCACTATGAGGTGCCCAACTTTCTAAAAGAGCTCTCCTTTAAGCCTCTGGGCTGCTTGGGTGGTATTTAAGCTAAAGAGAGACTGCAAGCCCACTCTTCTAATTGGGGGAAGAAATGACATGTCATCTGAACGCTCCAAAGAAATTGAGAAACTGGAAGCCATGGAAGTTCCCCAACCTCATGCCCAGTGAAGCTAGGCCTGGCAGTTACCCAGCAACAACCATGGGACCAGCGGAGCACTGTCAAGCAGCAGCAGCAGCTATGAGACCAGCAAGGAACAATGACTGATGGAGATTGAATTCCATACTTTCATGTTTGGTAAAAACTGCATGAGACCAGCAGGGAGCAATCCCAGCAAGAGCAATATGATGACATCACTTGAATACAACAACAGCCTTGCCAAATCAAAGACTTGAGGTATGCTTCCCATATGTGTTCCCTCCATGTGTGTCTCTCCGAACAGATTCCTTACATTTGTTCACTCTTCCAAATGAGAATATGTGACTTTGTAGGAAAGGGCACACCAGGTTTATGGGGATAAATATCTGATATCCAACCTGTCCCCCACCATGCTTCACATCCTATCCAGTTGTCCGCTATATACTCCCCCTCCCACCTGCAATCTTTCCTGTCTTTCCTTTTCTTCCTCTTGCTTTGGAAATAATAATCACCCCAATACTACAATTGTTACTGGACTGGGCTTGACAAGCTGTTTTCCAATGTCTATTCATAATCTCTGCAACTATCTTCCCATGGTATCAAACTCACATAAAAGTGAACTTCTATGGGCCACATATTGACATAAAAAACCAAAAATTAACATTATCTATGTTGTATTGTATGTTTTGTTTATTTTGTTAAGCATTTCCCAATTACATTTTAGCCTGATTAGGCATTTTAAGGTCACAAACTAGCATTGGACCTAGAGTTTGACACCTCTGATTTAAACCAAAATTTCTTTCCCAAGCCTGCATTCCCCTACATGTATTATATCTCTCAATTAGAATATAATTTTCTTTAAGGGCAAAGACTGTATAATTCTTATTTGTATCTCCTACATCTTATACAGTGCCTGCCATATAATAAATGCTTAATATTTATTGATTAATTATTGCTACTTTTTTTTACTGTGCTGTTTTATTAAATGTTCTGCTTTCAATCATGTCCTCTTATACAGTTAATCCCAAAGGATTGTTGTGAATATTGTGAGGAGATGGATTATATGGCGCCTTCCCTAGCAAAAGAAAACACATGATGGTGGGAAGGGGGTGAGATAAGAGAAAGACTGCCATCTATGGTTTTTAGTAGGTATATGAGTAGGGAGACCTAATGAAAATTGGAGGTATCCCCAGGTACAACACAAGTGTTATCGCCTCCCCTTTTTTTTACAGATTAAGAAAAAAGTTTCAAAGAGGTTAAATAAACATCTAAGGTCAATACAGCTAATAAGTCCTAGAAACAGGATTGGAACCCAATTCTCCTTTCTGTATATCCTAAACTCTTCCCATCTCAAACCATGTACCAATTGAAACCATATTGTCTGCTAAAAACAATTCATTCCACCATAACTATTCTTCTTCATTAAACCCATTTTCAATTTATTACAGTCATTATCATTTAAGTCATATTCTTGGAGATTAATATACTAGGAAGGGGTATAGACTAGGGAGAACTCAAATGGATAGATAATTCAAAGAATAGTTTGAAGGTCACTCATCACTGCTCACCATTAGGCAAGGTTCTCTACATTTCCAACATGGCTACTTACATGATGAGTTGCCAGGTTCCTTCTTGGACTCACCCTCAGTGAACAGGATGTTACATCCAAGAAGTTTTGAAACACAGATGGTTAGAGAGCACAAACTGAGGAGTTTGCCCCAGATTTCTCCTGAGATAGGAGAGCTGTTATAGCCCCTGCCATAGCAAAAGAAGCAGCCGTGAATATTTGTTGAAAATTGAGAGTGTCTGCAAAAGAAGGATTTTCTCCTCTCCACGACTCAGACTACATTACTGGGCTCTCTGGAGCTTTTTGAAGGAGACATTCAAGGTGAACAATATATTTCCCTCATTTCATCTCTATAAAGGGTTTTATAGCTGTTTCATTCCATGGGGGCAGCTTGGCATAGTTGATTCAGATCTGGACAACCTGAATTTCATTCCTAATTCCAATACTTGTTAGCTGTATATTTGTACAGGTCGTCACAGTACAGTAAGATAAGCGCTGAATCTAGAGACTGAGCCCTAATTCAGGCTCTACCATGTACTGCCTACATAGCTCATTTATATGGGCCTCGATTTTCTCATTTGTATGATGAGGGCATTGGACTCAATAAGCGCTGAGGGGTCTTTCAGCTCTTTGTGATCCTATTTTAACGTTTTCAAGACTCATTTTCCCCTTCTGTAAAACAGTAATAATTTATGGGGGTTAGGGGAGGAAAGAAAGAACAAAAGGAAAAAGAAAGTTACACAATAACTTGATTATCTATTTAAAAGGAATATCAAGTTGTATGTAATAGATTTGCAGTTTCATGTGCAATCATTTTTTTCCCTAATGTATTATGTTATAGAAATTCTTGTTTTATTTTTAAGTTCAGAATAAAATTTAAAAAATCTTAAAATAATAATAATAATAATAATAATAATTCTTATATAGTCAATCCCAAAGGATTGTTGCGAATATTGTGAGGAGTTGGATTATAGCCCCTTCCAGCCATATTTTAGATGTGGTCTTTGCCTCATTAGCTACTTGACGGTAAAAGTTATCTTTTAAAATTATTATTATTATTTCTGTATTCCCAGGGTTTGGGATTTTTTGTTTGCTTGCTTTTGCTTATATCAGTTTTCCCAGAGTGTTTAAAAAAAAATTTTAGGAGGTAATAAACCTTTGATAAATATTCTATTTATCTAGTAGCTATCTTATAGCTATGATAGGAAAGGAGTAGAGAACAGATGATAATGCTACAAAGTTTTTGAGGAGGGGAGAGGGAAAGTGTAATGTGTTCACACTAGATAGATTTAATCTTCTATGGGAAGAGGAAATTGACTTCACCTTCTGTAGGTGTGAAGCCTGGGCTAAGGCTGGAGGATTAAAGAGAGAGTTCTTAAATAGTTGCTGAGGGAAATGAGATAGGAAACCAAAACAGAAAAAATCAAAACATTTGATCACTATTCAAACCATCAGGATCCAAGACAGAACACTAAAATGTTCTAACAGGCAATGCCATTAAATCATGAAAAATATCTCACCTGAAGTCAGGAAATGATAGGTTTTTACCTAGTTTTATTATTTAAGTAGCACAATGGACAGACCAGTGCTTCTTAAGCTTTTCCCATTTGTGACCCCTTTATGCTTCAGAAATTTTTATGCATCCTGGGTATATAGGTATATAAAATAGATATACAAATCAAACATTTATGGATAATAAATCAGAAAGAAATATATTTTAAAACAATTCTTTGATATACATGTGATTTTACCATTTATTAAAGATAAAAGCAAATGAGGTGGATGCGCTTGGTTATTTTTACATTAAGAATTAAATCTTGATGGAATATTTGATACTACAAAATGTAGAACATCTTCAATGTTTTTCAGAGTTGACTGATATTTTGATTTTGTAATCATCAATGTTGAGAATGCTGTTTTGCATAAATATATAATACAAAATGGCAGAAGCACGTTGAGGGCCATTTCAAAAATTATCGGAAGTTCAGTCCTAATCCCAAGCCAAAATTCATTTATAGACTTTTTAGGAAACTCAAATTTTAAACCCATGTCTCTTGAACTTTTAATGGCAGATGACTGATGTTTTCTCTTTCAAGTGAGTATGGTTTATGAACTCAACTTAGTTTTTTAGAATCATAATTTGAAGGGAAGTATTTCTGAAACTGTGTCTCCAGTCACTTCATATGATCAATTATAACTCTTGCAATTAAATCTTTGGGAAAGTTATTTTCAATTATAAAATCATCTATAGCTGTAAACATTTCTAAAGAACCATTTTCCGTCCTATTCTTCCATATGTTAACTTTTTTTAGTAAAACTTTCCATTTTATCTTTTAACATAAATATGTTACATTTTTCCTTGTAGCGACATGTTTAAATCATTGAGTTTTTCAAAAATATCCAACATATATCCAACAGTTTTTAAAGCCATAAGTCATTACAAAAAAAGTTAACAAATTTGGATTTCTTTCTGCTCAGTTAAAAATATAACAACTTCATCTTTCAGTCTGAATACTACGCTTAAACTTGACCCTGTTGAGAGCCACATAATTCACATATTTTCTTTTTCTTGTCAATTTAGATGTACTATAACCTGGTAGTGTAGACTGTCACATTGTCATCAGTATTTTTACCTCTTCAGTCTAAATTTAATCACTTATTAACAACCAAAAAATATTTTTGTTCTAAAATAAAAATAAATACTGCTAATAATTTCTCAAATAAATACTAGATTTAGTTTATGAAATTACATTTATTTGTATTCAATTTTAAAAATTGATGTCCATACTTGCATACATATATAGCAGTGATGCTGGAGAAATATTGTTAAAGGACTTCTGTCTTTACTTGTTGCAATTACACACATATATGTCTATAAAAAGAGATAACAGCAATTTAAAAAATCAAACATTTTAACACAATACAATCCAAAGATATATTAATTTGATGCTTACATGCTGAGGAATGATGGTAGGAAAATATTAGAAGTTTTTATTTTCTGTAATCAAACTATTATGTTTCTGTAAGAGTAGAAAACTTTGTATATCCAGTAAAAACACTGCAATTCATAGCATACAATAGCAACTCATAACATAAAAACATATAATAGATCAAATCTGAGCTGAGGTGTTTGTTGGTGTTGCATGGTGCAGCAACATGCACCATGAGAAGTGCATATGCTATGTGTTCAGAACCAAGGTTGTAGTGAAGTTGCGTGATGCAACATGGGCAAGCACTGCTAGAAACACCTAATATTCATTACATGCTTGGTTGTAAATCAATTGTTGGCCATTGCACATTCAGAAACCTGTTACTGTTGCCAAATTTTCCACAACCCCCACATTCAGTTACACGACCCTATATGGGGCTGTGACCCACAATTTAAGAAGTGCTGGGAAAGAGCATTGGACTTGGAACCTGGAAGACTCATCTCTTGGAGTTCAAATCTGGTCTCAGAAACTTACTAGCTGTGTGACCCTGGGCAAGTCACTCAACCCTGTTTGCTTCAGTTTCCTCATATGTAAAATGAGCTGGAGAAGGAAATGGCAAACCATTTCAGTTTCTTTACCGAGAAAACCCCTAAATGAGGTCCCAAAGAGTTGGGCACAGCTGAAACAATTGAACAATACCAACACCTAGTATTAATGGCTGATACTTAGTTGATGCTTAATAAATACTTGTTAATTGATTAGTTGACTACAAACTCAATTTGTCAATAGTAAGACATGGTAGCCCAAAAACATAGAGCTATTCTAGGTTACAATCCAGAACAAGGGAGACAATAAGGCCCGCTCTGTGCTGCCTTGATCAGACTACATCGAGAGTATTTAGTGAACTATAGTTTAGGAAAGAGATTGACAAGAAGGAACATGTCCTGCATGAGACAACCAGCATGGTGAGGGGACTGAATGGAGATCATGTGTTTACAAAGATCTGTCCAAGGAACTGACTACATTTAGCCTAGAAAAGAGAAGGCTGGGGATGGGGTTGGGGAGGAAGTAAAGAGTGGAACAAGGGAGAGGTCAAGTGTTCAAAGAGCGCTTGCTTTGCTGGGTCCGAGAGAAAATTAAAAGGAATATTTGCAAGCTCCGGAGAGGCAGATTTAGGTTTAACAAGTAAAGCTATCCCAAAGTGGAAGAACTGTCCTACGGATGGAGGACAGTGCCTTTTGTTAAAGTCTTTAGGTAAAAGCTAGATGATCTACTTTTCTGAGATGTTGAAGAATGGATTCCTTCTTAGGTATCGGTTGAACTTTATGGTCTCTAAGCAGTGGTGTACTGGGAAAAGTTTAACAGCCTGCTCTCCAAAAAGTGTTGCTGTTGCTGCTGCTGCTGCTGCTGCTGCTGAGTTGGGTCAGACCCTTTATGACCTCATATCATTAATATTGTCTGTGGGTTTTTTTTTCTTAGCATGGATACAGGAGTGGGTCACCATTTTCTTCTCCAGTGGATTAAGGAAAACAGGGTTAAGTGACTTGCCCAGGGTCACGCAGCTAATAAATGTCTGAAGTCAGATTTGAATGCAGTTCTGACTCCAGACCCATCACTTTATCCACTGAGCCACCTACCTGCCAACAAAAAATATAGTAGTAATAATGTAGCCAGAACATATTGTTACATTTGATCTGTATTATTAATATTTTCACCATGACTTTTGTTAATCTGAATTAAAGAGGTGACTGCCAATGTAGCATACATTGATCTTTAATTGAGGCAAAGGGAGTTGCAACTAACTAGGGTGTCAGCAGCAAGTGTTGGGGTACTCAAGGAGGGAGTCTGGGCACAGGCTCTTCTAGAAGACCACAGTGGAGGGAGAGGGGTGTGGTTCTTGGAAGCTGCAGGTTCAAAGGGAGTTAGGACATTGCATGTTTTACAAAGTAAATTTTTTTTCATAATAACCAAAAGTCCATAGAGAAAACTTGGGTATCTGGGGAGGTGAGAGGCGATTTTTTTTACAAAATAGCCAGAGGCAGGAAGTGGGGGGGGGGGGTAAGGAGAAGGATACTAACATCTGCTCAGCCTCAGGCAATTCATAGGTCTGGGACAATGAACAAGATCAGCTTCAGCCAGCCCATAATCTTTAAGGTGAGAAGTAGTGAGCCCATAATCAGCTGCATTCAACACTTTCTTAGGTTTAGACAACCTATATAATAATGTCAAGTTCAAATATGTAATATTTGTCAATTTTAAGGTATAAATGCTCACATTGAAATTTTAACAATCAATCCTCACAAGCTAGTAGAAGCTGGCTCCAATACACTGACTCTAAGGTCCTTCCAAATCTATGTTTCTATGATTGGGAACTAAATGAATTGTGATATAGAGCACTATTGTGTCCTAAGAAATGATGAATATAAATAATTCAAAGAAACATGGGAAGACTTGTATGAACGGATAAAAAGTGTAATATGGAAACCAGGAAAACAAAACACAAAGTGATTGCAACAATCTAAAGGGAGAGATCAACAACAAAACAAAATTACACTGAAAACTGTGTAATAATTACAATGAGTGAGTTCGACACTAAAAAACAGATAACATTTATCTCTCTCTTTAGAGAAGTGGGGGACTATGGGTATAGAACACTATATAGAACACATACACTACTAGACTCAATTGATGTGTTGCTTAGATTTGTTCAACGTCTTTTCCTATATCTTTTTTATCTTTGTTCTAAGGGCTGATTGAGGGACAGAAGGAAAAGGAAAGAGACAAATCTGGAAATTAAAGTGACATAAAAACCAAATACATAGATCACTTTTATCTGTCTAGCTATCTATGTATTTACTTGTTTGTTCATTTATTCATTTGATTATTGTTGTTGTTGTTATTTATTATTATTATTATTATTATCATTATCATTATCATTATTTTACAACAGGAATAGTGTCCTTTGCTAAAATTTTCAGTTCCTGCAGCCACTGAAGTGATCACTGCAGTTTGAGAGTAGGAAGGAAAGCTTTCTCTTTCATATGTTACTGGCTTAAACACTGAATCTTCTTTGGGTTTCACCCCCTTTGTAGAGAAAAACGGATATTGGTTGAAGCGTCAAGAGACCTGGGATCTAATTCCAGATCCAGAACCTATGAGCTATGTGACCATGGGCAATACCTCTCAGCTTCAACTTCCTTACCTATGAAATGGGAGTGATAATCTTTATCCTACCTATGTTACAGTATAATTGTGTTGACCAAATTAGGTGAAGTGTATTTAAAGTACTTTGTTTTTATAAGGAGTGGCTGCTAGGTGAATAGACTGTCAGGACTAGAGTAAGGAAGACTTTCTGAGTTCAAATCTGGCCTCAGACACTTACTTACCAGCTGTGTGACCCTGGGCAAGTCACCTAATCCTGTTTGCCTTAGCTTCCTCATCCATAAAATGAGTTGGAGAAGGAAGTGGCAAACCACTCCACTATCTCTGCCAAGAAGACACCAAATGAGATCATGAAGTGTTAGACACTATTGAAAATTATTCAACATACATTATTAGGGAATAGAAAAATACATTGTTCTTTTCTTCTCCTTCTTCAACTTTTCATTATTATTGTTAAACCCATAAGCTGAAAGAAAATTCGAAAGGTCTTTTCTTCCAGACCCTACTCTCTCATGCCTCATCCTTTCATCTCTAAATAGTCAATAACCTAGCCCTAGCTCATGAAGACCAAATCCCCAAATTTCATTGGCCACCCTTGTTAGAACTTAGTCAAGCGGTGCTCAGAGAAAGAAACCAAGCTTCACTGAGTGAGAAAAGCATGAATTTTTCTCACTTTTGGTATGTTCAGCATCTTTCTGAATGAAATGTTCACCTACTCACAATGAATTAAGTTCTCTCTGTCTGTCTCTTTTAATTAATTGGAATTCAGAGAGGGGGAGGATAAATAAACAAGACAAGCAAGTAGGGACACATATTTTAACTAGAAGTGAGAAAGAAGCCATATCCTAAGGCAAAACACCTTTTTATGTTATAGACGACAACTTGATTTAATGTAACATCTCCCCAACAAATTGTATCCTCAGTTGCAATTTGGAATTAAAGGGAAATTCTGTGGGTTCACTAAGAGGAAAGAGTGAAATTGTGAGGTACAGACCATAGGTACAGGACCCAAAAAGATGAAGTAACTTGTGTAATATAACAGTTAGTGACAGGTCTAAGCCTAGAATGTAAGCCTCTTGACTCCTAAACCAATGAACTTCTATCAATCAAAGGGATAGGACCAAGGGAAGGTGTAGGCTTGGAAACTTGCCCAACCTGGATGAGATGGTTCTCCCAAACCACCTACATGGTGTGAAGATTTTGAGAAAATATGGGTCCCACCTTCTTGATTGAGCACTATCTTATTGAAGAGCCAAAGAAGAGGTGATAGGGCCATGTTCTAGATCTTACAACTGGTAGGTGGTGTGGTGAATGGAGCAACTGGAACTGGAGTCGGGAAGACCCAAGTTGAAATCCTGCCCAAGACACTATCTCTGTGGCTCTGGGCAAGTCTCTTAACCCATGGGTAGGGAACCTGTGACCTCGAGGCCACATATGACCTTCTAGGTCCTCAAGTGTGGCCCTTTGAGTCAATCTAAATTTCACAGAATAAATCTCCTTAATAAAAGGATTTGCTCTATAAAACTTGGACTCAATCAAAAGGCCATCCCCAAGGACCTAGAAGGCCATTTGTGCCTCAGGGCTGCAGATTCTGTACCCCTGTCTTAACCTCTCTCTGCTTCATTTTCCTCAACTATAAAACAGGGATCATAATAACATCTCCCTCACAAGGTTGTTGTAAGGATTGAATGCACATAATAGGTGCTTAATAAAAATTCCATTCCCCCTTCCTTTCCTCTGGTTCTATAAAGCTGGTGACATTGTCTTGTATTCTAGTGAAACAGACAGGGATTTTCAGAGGGGAGGGGAGGGAAGACACAAGCGGCTATAGCCAACGCCCAGTGAGTTCAGAGAAAGCCAAGCTGAAGAGGAAGAAACAAAAGAAAAGCCTGGTAAATCAGAGGATGGGCATTTTAGAGCTGTGCAGGACCTGAGACATTATTTAGTCCCTACTTCAGTTACAGAGGAACCCAAGGAGCAAAGGGGTTAGGAGCGATGGCCCAAGATCACACAGAGTTAGCATTAGAAGTAGGATTTGCATGTCCTCAACTCTAGAGTTGGTGCTCTTTCCCATCCCATCCCCAACTCAGACAAATTTAAAAGAAAGGTCTGTAAAGTATAAAATCAAAGCAACTCCATGGTAACCCTACTGCCGGGGAAAAAGTGTAATTTGGTATAAGGGTCAGAATCTGAACACAAGACCTCACCCTCACTTCCTTGTTTATCTGGACTTGGTGAGATTTAGTGGCACCAGAGATTTTTTTTTAAATTTCTCATCTAGTTCAGCATTTGTTTTTTTATGATCTGTAGCCAACAAATGACTGGAATGTATAGTACCAAATAGAAGGATCATGAGTTTTCTTTCCAGCAGCCAGAAACAGTAAACTGATGACCTCACCTCAGGTCCACAGTTTCAAAAGCTCACATGTAGAAAATCTAAGGCATCTTTAACTCGGAGTGGAACGATAAAGTCTCAGCCTCAGAAAGAACCTTAAAAGGAATCTAACTTCTGTCTCCACTGGAATCCTTTCTACATCTACCCTTGTCAAGTGGTCATCTAGGCTCCTGTTGGAGATGTCCAATGACGGGGACCTCACTACTTCCAAAAGGGACCTCATCCACTTCTCTGACAGATTTAATTGTTAGAAAGTTTTGATCAAAGTCCTTATGTCTTTCAAAGTGATTCATACGTACTGTATTTTAATTATAGTTATAGCAGTTAGGGGTGTTGGGCCTGCAGAAAGATCTGAGTTCAAATCTAGCCTCAGATACTACTATGTCACCCTGAACAAGTCACTGAACCTGTTTGCCTTAATCTCCTCAACTGTAAAATGGGGATGATAATAGAACTCAGAATTGTTGTGAGGATCATATTAAATCATATTTGTAAAAACCTTAGCACAAGGCCTGGCAGATAGCTGCTACTGTTGTTCAGTCACGTCTGATTCTCCTTGATACCATTTGGGGTTTTCTTGGCAAAGGTACTGGCGTGATTTGCCATTTCCATCTCTAGCTCATTTTACAGATGAGGAACTGAGATAAACAGGATTGAATGACTTGCCAGGGTCACACAGCTAGTACTTATCTGGGGCTAGATTTGAACTCATCAAGATGGGTCTTCTTGAGTTCAGACCTGGTACTCTGTCTGCTGTGCCACCTAGCTGCCCTAAAAGAGTTGTTGTTCAGTCATGTCCAACTCTTTGTGACCCTTTTTTTTTTTGGCAGGGGGTTTCTTGGCAAAGATACTGAAGTGGTTTGCCATTTCTTTCTCCAGCTCATTTTACGTATGAGAAAACTAAGGCAAACTGAGTGACTTGTCCAGGGTCCCACAGCCAGTAAGTGCCTGAGGCCAGATTTGAAATCAGGTGTTTTTGATTCGAGGCCCAGAGCTCTATCTAATTTGCCACCTAGTTAGAGGGCATGGCTTCAAAGGTTTGCAAAAGCTATCATGCATTCATAAGTGTTCTTTCCTCCAGATTAAAAATTCTAAGGGCTTTCAATCAGTCCTCATAGAGTAATCCTCAACATCCTTGGCACCTTCCTCTAAAAAAGAGCCCTAAGTTTAATGAATTCCCTTCCTAAAATGTGGCTCCCAGAACTGAACACAATACTCAAGACATTGTCTAAACAGCATAGGAATAAGCATCATTCTGCACATCATTCCTCTATCAATTCAGCCTAAAACTACTTGTTCTCATAAAGACAATTATCATGATACAAACAAAAACTATCTCATAGGGGGAAGAAAAGGGAGAACTACTTGGAGACTATTATGGACATGCGTGGGACCAGTTTAGAGATGAAAATAGGATGGTGTACCAAACTAAATACATCATGCTGTTGATTCTCAATGAGCTTGCACTATACCATCTCTGTCTTTTCCAATAAAATTATATCTATCCGTGTCTCCCTAATCCTGTACTTGCGAAGTTGAAGGGTTGGGTTTTTTTTTTTTTGGTAGGATTTTCACATTTATCCTAGTGTAGGTTTTTCACATTTATACTTAATAAATTTCACATTGCTGGATTTATTCCATCATTCTAGCCTGTTGATATCCTTATAGATCCAAGTTCAATCAGTCCGTGTATGGATTATTCTTCTTTGTTTTGTGTCAATTACAAATCCAAGAAGAATGCCACCTATGCCTCCACTTCAAAAA
>JAQQSW010002844.1:0-14843 GCA_028646575.1 Pseudocheirus occidentalis
AAGTAGTTGTGAGAGAAAGGTAGAGACAGATAAGGCTTTAGATAGGAGAAGCGGAACCTTAAAGGAAAAACAGGAATTCCAAGAGGGCAAGGTGAGAAGTGATTACACAATAAGCATGGGGGTCAATCAGGGCAAAGGCACAGAAACAAAAGATGGAATTTCTTTTGTGGGTAACATCAGTCAGACCAGTATGGCAAGGTCAAAAAGTTTAGTGAAGGGGGAAATATGTTAAGAAAGAAGACTGTAATAATAGGAAGGAGCTAAACTTTAAAGTACTTTAAATGCAAAACAGAAGAGATCATACGTGATCCTTGAAGCAATAAGGAGCCACTGTTGAACATGGCAGTAACGTGAGCATAACTATACTTGAGCAAAGCTACTTTAGTAGATATGTGGAAGATGAATTAGAGTTAGGAGATCCTTGAAGCAAGGAGGTCAAATAGGAGGTTGTTGGAATACTCCTGACCAGAGTTTATAAAGATCTGAATTTGACTGGTAATTGAGTGGGGAGGAAAGATTGTATATATGCAAACAATATTATTTGTTATTATTCAGTGGCGTCCAACTCTTTGTGAGCCCATTTGGGGCTTTCTTGGCAACAATACTGGGGTGGTTTGTCATTTCCTTCTCCAGTTCATTTTATAGATGAGGAAACTGAGCCAAACAAAGTTAAGTGACTTACCCATGGTCACAGAACTAGCAAGTGTCAGAGACCAGATTTGAACTCAGGAAGATGAGTCTTCCTGACTCCAGGCCCAGTGTTCTATTCACTGTGCCACCTAGCTGCCAAGCAATATCACGCCTTTCTGCAAATTTCGCCTGTTGCTCCTATTTCTAGTGTCTGCAGACAAACTGAAAAAACCTAATCCTTCATCCAGTGACAGTCTTCCAAGTACTTAAACAGCTATTATACACTAACCCCTCCCCAGCAGTGTTTTCTTCTCTTAAAAGCTTAAAAGACAATGCTTATTTAAATGAATATTTGTATGGCATGTTCTTTGGTTCCCAAATTTGATTCCACTATTCTAGAGGAGAAGCCATTGCTTTCTATTCCTATACTCTATGTGGTACTGATGAGAACACTAAATTAAAATGCAACATTCTGAATTCCCCTGGTGCTCCCTACACTTCAGGATATACAGTGAAAATATTTTTGCCCAGGATTTTCTAGGCCATATAAAGACCCCTATGGGATGTGACGTTGTTACTATAACTCTGATGATCTCTGATGATCATGCTTCTGTGTGATGGTAACACATGTCCCATAGGCATTGTAAAAATACATTAGAATTGGCTGTAGGCTTTCTGAGAGAGGATAAATCTTCATAGATTATTTCTATTTATTATATGCATAATACATTTCATTTGACAAAAAAGCACCTCAAAAGTTAGAAGAGGAATTAGAGACAGAAAGAAGGGCTTCCACAGGTTGTCCAATCCATGCTGTGATCATCAAAAGCTGTTTCAGTTTCTCTCCCCAATGTCCACTAGCCATGTCCCATGCTATAGTTAACTTGGTACAGTATTGCTCCAAATAACTGCCTCCCTAAATCCCACTAATCTATAAAATAATAGGCAGTGAGGCTGGTTTTGATGAAACCCGAACTTACTTCTCATCTCATATCCATCTGTTGCTATTTGAAGCAAGATTTCTCTCCAAAACACTGCTTTTTAAAATATAGTCTGGTGACAGCTTCCTAAAGAAAACCATACCTGCATAGCTACCCACTCGTTTATTTCTTGGGAGCTAATTTTACAATAGTAGCAAACTAGAATTTATGTAGCACTTTTATGTTAGCAAAGGGTTTGGACGTGTGTTAACTCATTTACTTTTCATTTGATCTTTGCAACAACCCCGGGAGATCCTATTAGTATCCCCACCTTACAAATGAGCAAATGGGGACTGAGAGAGGTTAAATATTTTGCCCAGGGTCACACAGCTGGAAAGTGTCTGAAGCAGGATTTGAACTCAGGTCTTCCTGACTCTAAATCTAGTGCTCTGTCCATTGTACCCCCTTATGAGTAAAACTATTGAAGGAAAAATGTTAATACTGTACAGATTGCAGTTATATGCACAAATCTGCTGAAGCAATGTGTATTAATTTATTATTGTTTTAATCTAAACATTGTTCTTCTTAGAGAAATGTCCAAACTGAAGAAGTCCTCTCATGCCTTCAGACATATCTCTGACATGACATTCTGAAATAACATCTATAGAAATTTTGAACAAGAAAAATTTCACAACATAACTACACAGTGTAGGTTAACATTCTACTTCATCTAATAACATAATAGTCATATGATCTTTTGGGAATATCCCTGGAGAATTAGTCTTCTAAAACCAACTCAACCTCTCTTTGACCACATCCTTCAACAGCTCTTCCAAACCTGGTCACAGGTAACCCAGTAATCAAAGGGATCTTGTTCCTTTGATCAATATCTTAATTTATTTTATTTTTTTATTTTTAAATTTTTTGGAGGGGGGGGAGAGGCAAGGCAATTGGGGTTAAGTGACTTGCCCCAGGTCACACAGCTAGTAAGTGTCAAGTGTCTGAGGTCAAATTTGAACTCAGGTCCTCCTTATTTCAGGGTCAGCGCTCTATTCACTGTGTCACCTAGCAGCCCCAATACCTTAATTTCTTCAGGGGATGGGAGATGTTTCTGCTTTTAGGCTAGTCATTACAAATAATGTACTGGTAAATGTTTAACAACTCTTTTTTTTTAATGTGCCACAAGACACACTTTTAAGCTTAATCTGAATTATTAAGATTTTCCCATCACTTTCATAAACCTAGACAATGAGCAAAACAATAAATAGAGTTCTAATTTGTAGCATTTTTTATTTCCAAGGTGCAAATGCTCACATGGAAGATATAGCAACTGACTATCAGGAACAGGACATTGTTTAGGAATTGATAGGGTTTTTTTTTAAGACTGATAAGAGTTTGTCTTTCAGATTCATCCAAAGGCTTCAGACTTGGATAATCATAAGATGTTTTCTTAATATTTTAAAAGGAGATCAGGGGCTTGTTTGTTTCACTAGAGGGATGTTACAGTATGTTTTAGAATTAAAAAGAAAACTAATTCTTACCATGATTCTTGTCAAACAATTAATGCTTAATAAATAAATTTTCATTCATTTTCAGAGGTTCATAGTTTTATCATTTTTTTTTTGCTTTTTGGAGGGCAGTTTGGGTTAAGTGACTTGACTTGCCCAAGGTCACGTGACTAGCTTTTTGTGTTAAGTGTCTGAGGCCAGATTTGAATTCAGGTCCTCCTGACTCCAGGGCCAGTGCTCTATTCACCGCACTACCTAGCCGCCCCCCCCCCTCATAGTTTCATCATTATTTCAACTTGACAATCATTTATTAAACACTTACTATGTACAAGACATTAGGCTGGGAGATGGTTAAGACATAAAGATAAGTTTAACATGGTCCCCCTCCTGAAAGGGTTACATGGAGAAAGTAGGATGCAAAATTGGAAGATTCCTATTCAGATTCAGACTGCAATGATTCTATTTTCCACTTGAAGGAAATGGGAGCATATAGTGGAAATAATTCAGGGAATCCTATTACTGAATTTAGTTTGGGGTTTTGTAGTTTTATAGTTTTTTTTCTATCTTAAGAATCCATAAATATAGATAAATTATTCTTCATAGAATGGTGGGTTGTCTTGTTCACGTGGAACAGTAGCAGCAATAACACTATTTTTAGCCTAAAATTGGCTAGTCAGCCCCAGATTTTATAATGAGAGGAATATTTAAATTCCCACAGAAATGGGGAAAAAAAGAAAGAGCCAAGATTCTTGGCCATTTAAACAGGTCAGGAAAGCAAATTCTAGTAATCAATAGCAGTTCAGGGAAACTGTCTCCCTGTAGATCAGTAAATCCCCCTCCCCCCACTTTCATTTAAAAATAAAAGATAGTTTTATATTCTCATAGGTCTTTATAAATGCAAATACATGGTGTTAGTGGAAAGAGTGCTAGACGTTTAATCAGCAGAGAGTTGGGTTCAAATATTCTCCCTGTTACTTATTAGCCACCAAGTAAGTCACTTTACAATTCTTTTAAGACCCAGTTTTCTTATTTGAAAAGTAAGGCTAATCTATTTTTGGTACCTAATTCATAGGGGTTTTACAAAACTCTGCTGAGATTCTATATGTAAAATACTGCAAAACTTAAAGCACTAACTACATAAATGTCAGCTATGGGAGCATAATATAGGTTTGAGAATTGAGTGTCATTCTGGGATTCCTAGTTCGGAAGGACAGTCCCTCTCAATCTTGAGAGAGTTTTGAATGATCATAATCTTTGGACTGAGAGGTGGACTTGAGTCACATCTGGGACTTTGGAAAAGAGAACGTATAGTTTGCTAAAGGACAGAATGAGAAGAACAAACTGGTACCGCATGACGAGAGCAACAGTTGCAGTGGTGGAAAGGATGTCATCAGTCTCTCTACCTGGGACCTAATGTGAGGTGAGCTGGAAAGAGGTGGCAGCCCAGGGACCAGGAAGCAAGCAGAGAGAGAGAGAGAGAAGAAAGTGGGGCTATGGTAGAGATGGGTGAGTTTGTGGTGGGCTACTGGATCCTTGTAGCTGTCTTGGACACAAAACTCTGAAGTTTCTGGTTTTAATCACCTCTTAAGAAACCCTAGAAATTCTGAAAGATCTACTCTTGCACCATCTTTTCCTCTCTATGCTTATCTGATGACAGGCACTGCTATACACTTTTTTCTGGTTTCTGTTTATCTAAGCAGTTCGCTTTATCCTGATTTTGCTTCATATAAAAATCCACGATCTGTCTTGAAGGCTTCTATTACATGTCTGTATTCTAGTGAGGGTTTTTTCCTTCCATGTGTCTCCTGAATATTTCCCTGTCCTATGTTGTATCTTTGTTCAGGCTTCCTTCTGTCTTTGAGCCCTCTACAAAGCTAAAGAACTGCAATAAAGTAAGACTATTATACCTGAATGCAAAGTTGGCCCCCGAATGTGAGAGACGTTCAAGTGGGTAATAGTGATCATGCTACCAGAGTAAAATCCTCTAGGAAGCAGTCTTCCTCTCATACCCTTGAGGGTGGGGATAGGATTGAAGATGGGGGTTGGGAAACTGCCATCAGACTGCAAGAAAATACAGTTTCAGGTGATGGCTGGAAGGTCTACATTCTTCCATTACCAATAGGTAGTGTAAGATTTCACTGCCTGTGGCTCTTGGAAGTTTAAGTTAAATAAAGCCACAGAGAGGAAAGCCACCTATGGATAGGTAAAGGTATTGTGCAAAGCAAAGTACAATCCATTTTCTTGACTGTTTCTGGCTAGTTTTAACTACAGCTCATTCTCTAGTAGTTACTGAGAGCATAGTACTTATCTGCATAGTGAATTTGTGACTGTTCATAGATTATAAGACAGTGTGCCATAGAGGGAGTGCTGGACTTACATTATGAAGTCCTGGGCTCTGATGCCACTGCAGACACTTTGTAGCTATGCGACTCGGCATATTATCTAAAGTGCTCTCAACCTCAGTCTTCCTCATCTGTAAAATGGGGATAATAGTGAGAGTCAGAGGGGGCAAGAGGAAAAGAAATGAGCATTTGTGTGGTACCTACTAGGTCCAGGCATTGTGCTAAGAGTCTCACAAATATTATCTCATTTAATAATAATGCCTATATTTTTTTACCTCATTTGGTTGTTGTGGAGATGAAATGAAATATGCATGTAAAGTGTATGGGAAATCTGCAAAGCACTGTTGTCATCATTATACTTTAAACAGCTGGGTTTCTTATTGAGTTTAAGAGGGGACTGCTGAGAGAATACAGGTAGTGAGTTGTGAAACATCACCATTTAAAGCCATTTACTCTCAAATAATTTCCCCAAACTTCCTTAAGTGATAATGAAGTGATAATTTTCCTTCCCTCACCTAAAACTAGGAAGAAATATGTAGTTAAAACTCCACCAGCAGCAGCAAAACAAGCTTGGACTTGATACTTAAACCTCAATATTTTAGATATATCTATGATGTGGTTGATGTGAACTCTCTCCAGTTACAGATCATGACCTCTCCCCCTGTGTGACTCTTATCCATGTCTAAATGGAAATCCTCCATAAAGGGGCTGCCAAACTAACTGGGGTCCTTCCTCTAAATATCTCAGCATTACCCAATATCAGTGTAGCACTTGAAATGTCCATTTGTTATGCTTCGCTTTTGTTATGAGAATAACCCACCTCCCAAAACACATTGGCGCTGGAATTCTTGAGCCCATGATTCTAATGCTTACTGCCTGTATGACCTTGAGCAAGTCACTTATCTTCCCTGAACATCAGTTTCCTCATCTGCAAAAATGAAGGAGTTGAATTAGATGGCTTCTAAGGTCCCCTCCAGCTCTCGATCTACGATCCTATCATCTGCTCCTCTTGTCAGAAATCTCTTTCTGTGTCATCTCCAGTCATCTTGATCTATATTTGGCCAATGGACCCAGATGGCTCTGGAGGAGAAAGTGAAGCTGGTGACTTTGCACAGCCCTACTTCACTCAAATCCAATCCATTTGCAAGTCATGTCATCATCTTCCTAACATCTTGGTCCTCTTTGAGAACTAAGGACAAAACCCAACTTGTGAGTAGTCCAAGCTGCCCCAATGGGGATCCAGATGATCAGTTCAGGTTGGCCAATTCAGCTTGTCCTTTCTCCTCACCTCACCTCTTCTCCTCTCCTTCTCTGTCCCTCCCCTCCCCTTTCCACAAGGGGAATCATGTCATTACCTGAGGTGTTCTGCCCAAAAGGAAGGTAAATTTGATGGATGAAACCTACCTAGTTATCTTGGGGTATGCTGGCTAGATCGCTTTCTTAAAGAACATGCCTTAAATCCAATTCACTCTGGGTCTCATGGATTGGACAATAGGTCCCTGTCCAAACACCATTTAATGGTTACTTTTTGGGTCCTCCTGGCTCAGAGTGAACGTAAATAATAATTGTTTCTCTTTTGGACAGCAACTCTGTTTGATTTTTTTATTAATGGAGCCATAACTTGACTCATTTCTTAAAGAGGTATATTCAGTAAATGGTTGTTGCCTCACTTAAAGTGAGAAGTCATAAATACCTTAGCTTAAAAAGATCAAGGCTGGGCCATCTCCAGTCATTCTGATCTATATCTGGCCACTGCACCCATATGGCTCTGGAAGAGAAAGTGAGGCTAGTAACTTTGCATAGCCCTCCCTCATTCAAATAGAGTTCAATTGCAAGTCATATCATAGTCATCCTGATGCCATCATCCTCATTGAGAATGAAGGACAAAAACCACACAGAAATCTCTTTAATTATATCTTTTATTTGACTTCTTCCATGTAATTTGCCATTGGCAGGCACTTTGCTTTAGTCTTTTTTTCCACCATACATTCTTCCATTGTCTTTGGGTCAACTGACATTTTGATTCTTTGGAGTTTAAGCATTCTGTAATTCACAGCCCTGTGGCATTACTGAAACAATATTGATGTTTTAAAGGGTTTTGTTTTAGGGGGAAACTGTGCATTTTCTGGAACAGAATCTATCTCTTTTCTTCTTGTTTATTTCCAAGCCCTGTTCACTCTCCTTCTGCAATGTCTGTCCAAAATATATGAATTGATGGTCCAACTCTATAAGCTGTCCATCCAGCTGTATATTATAGTCTGGATATATTATCCATTCTTCTGAAAAATAGCATTCTCATGCACTTTTTTCCTGTTTGGATTGTTTAGCCAAACTCTTTTGAATCCCTCTTTATCTCACTTCAGAGGTTCTGTAATTATCTGTGGGGGCTTAATATAATTGGCATGTCATCCACAAATAAGAGCATTTAAAGGACTTCAAAGATGTACAAAAGCAGGAAAGGACCTATTTGTATAGAAATATTTATAGCAACTCTTTTTGTGATGGCTAAGAATCAGAATTCAAAGAGACACTCATCAACTGGGGACTGGTTAAACAAGCTATGGTACATGACTGTAATAGAATATTATCGTGTTATAAGAAATGACAAACAGGATGATTTCAGAAAAAAGTAGAAAGACTTACATGAACTGATGCATAGTAAAGTGAACAGAATGAGTAGCATGTTGTACAAAGTAACAGCAATATTGTTATATGAAGAATTGTGAATGACTTAGCTGTTCTCAGCAATGTAATGATCCAAGACAATCCCAAAGGACTAATGATGAAGCAAACTATCCACAAACATGTGGTTAGTGGCAGAGTTGGGATTCATACTCAGGTCTTCTGACATCAAATCCAGTGTACAATCCACTACATTCCTTCAGTTGTTGCTTTTAACTACTTCCATCATACTTTGTATTTCTCATCCAGTTATTGTATTCTATTTTATATTATAGTTATTTGCATTGGTGTCACCTTCCCTATTAGTTTGTAAACACTTTGAGCATGAGACTTATATTCTAGGTGCTATATTTTATTTATTTTTGTCTTTCATTGACCCAGCACAACGCCAAGAACATATTAGGCATCTGAAAAATGTTCAATTGAACTGTTGCTAGATGGCTATAAGACAGAGATAGAAGTATATTCAAGGCAACTGAGAACTCATAAATGGATATTGAAATAATTGAAGATGATGGTAGAGAACCTATCAGATGGGATGAATTTGAACCAGGTTCTAACATCTTCCAACAAGAAAAAAATGGGACTATATATGTGGTAGGCAACAATAGCACATTGATGCAGTATTGATGGCTGCTATAGATTTTGAATGGTGAACAATGGAGGGGGGATGGTAGCCCAACAGTTCATAAGGAGCAATGGAGAATGACAAAGAGCTTGGTACCTCTGCCTCTGCCATTGAATGGGAGAAAGTGAGATCTCTATGGTATAGTAAAGTGAAAGTTTTCTCTCAAGATGAAGAAATTGCTAAAAGATTTGTGAAGTTGTTGTATGATCAAGAGCAGTTTCTTTTTTTTCACAATGAAAAACAATGAAAAATTCTAAGGAGAAGATATGGAGAAAAATAGCTGGCTGGTGAGGTGGACATGGCAGAATGAGAAACTTAAACCTAGAATTTTGGATGTGGAAAACAATGATGGGGAAATAGTGGAATGTGAGTCATGATAGAATCACATTTTAGACAGACAGGAAGAGGGAACACTCAGGTGGCAGGGTCTTCTTTATTTACTTAATAAATATTTAGTAAGAGCCCACTGTTCACTAGGTGCCAGGGAGACATCAATTATATATGGAACATTGGCTCATATCTATGGAGCAGATTTATGAAATATGACCCACAGTCATAGTCATTCTGTACTTAGAAGTGCAGTTATCAAATGTCTTGTATTCATACCCCCAGTTAGAGAGCAAAATTCTTCACAATGGGATGGAGTCTGAGTTCTGAGTACTAAACTAAGAAAGATTCTGTTCTTCTGTATGTCTTGTATTGCACTCATGTCACAAACAAATGGACACCAGGCAGCATAAGAACAGGGTCCACCACAGGTTTTTATGAGAAATAATACTAAATCTAGCAAATCTGAATTTAACAAATTAGAAAAAACATAATAAAGCAGGGACAGGGTAGGGACTACTGGTTCCTTTCAACTAATTTAGCTTATTTCTCTCATCACTGCTACTACTAGAGAAAGTGGTCAAGATAAAAGCCTACAGTTACACCCCTCCCAGCTGATTCATTTAGAAGTGATCTCTCCCGGTCTTATTGTTGAAGAGATTGCTGTCTGATAAGGAGGAAGAGAAGCAGACAAATAAATATGGTACCAGAAAGAGTGAAATAAGTGCAAAAAAAAAGATACAGATAAAGTATGATGAGAAATGTGAATGAGAAATCACTATTGAGGTGAGGGAGTGGTGAGGGAAAGCTTCATGGAATGTAATGGAGGTGGTACCTAGATTATGTTTTGAAAGAAGGGAGGACTTTCAATCAGATGACTTTAGGGAGGAAGGCAAGTCATTTCAGAACTGGGCAAAGGTATTTATATAGAAGGAGGTGGGATGAAACTGGAGAATAATTTGACCTGAATATAGATTATGTGAAGGGGAGCATTATGAGCTATGACTATATAAGGAAAGTTGGAGTAAAATTAAGAATGACCCAAACGTCAGGATAAGGAGTTTATACTTGATTCTTATGATGGGGCATTTTTTGTTTTAGTAGAGAAGATGAACCTAAAGAGGGCTATAGGTGCATGCATCTGGATGTAGCCAAGAGAGACCTCTATGTACAAAATGGAACATTCAGGTAGTGGTGTCATAGAAAGTAAGTACCTTATCCCCAAGACAATTGGTCGTTATGCTAGTCATCTCAGCAAGCTGTCTTAAATCCAGGCATTCAGATAGTGCAAACGAATGACCCAACAGAAGGCTTTACTTTGCTGGTAAAGTTACAGTTGTCAGAGAAAGAATGCAAGATGCAAGACTCAATTAACAAGTCACAGTGACTCTCTATTTCCCCACAGTGAAGCTAGTCCCTTGACCCAATCTTATGGCAGATGTAAGTTGGCCCAGCCAGAAAAGCAATTAGCCTTCTGCCTGCAAACCCTAAAGACTGGGTGCTGTTGGCTTGGGAGTTGCTTATGAAATAGTCAAGATGGGGTCTATTGTGACTTGAGGAATATCTAGTTTACATTTTATAATCTTGTTTTTTTCTGCTCCCATCTAGTTAAATTCTTTCTATGCCCATTGCCCCTAGAGTACATCCAGTTATTCTTTTCATATTGCTACTTTTCCCATTGTGGTTTTGATATATCACAGATCAGTGTAAAAAATAAATGGGAATTTTAGGGAAGATTTCTGGAAGTCACAGAGGATACACAAAGGCTAACAGATGACAGAAAAAATTAGACACTCAGAAATGCGTAAAGTGTATGTACAGTATTATATAATGTCAACTCAAATTTTACAATAAGGTACTGTAAACACCTCATAAAAGAAAAAGAAAAAATTCAGACTTCTTCTCACTACAAATGGAGGGTCCAAAAATTTTACACAGATTTTCCAGATCGTGGGGGTGCTGTGTCCCTAAACTCTGTGATGTGGAAGGGATAATTATATTTCAGTGGAGGGACTGGCAGGGTCTAACCAAAGTCCACCACTGTTGGTGCAGGAATATACTGAGACCCTGAAGATCTCCAAGGGATTTCACCTAAGAAACCTTTAGCAAAAACTTGTGTTCATAAAGAATAACTACTTTGTTAAATGAAGATCTCAAAGTCTATGGTAGAAGAATGTTAATAACTAGAAGATCCTACCTAGCAAACTGAAAAACCTTTTAATAAGACCCCATTAAAGGACCAAATAACTGATTTGCTAATTCTGTTTTTATTTATAATGGTTAGCTTTCCATAAAACAGAATTTGAGACTGTGTGCCCTTTTAAAATATATTTTGTCATACATACTCAGGATGGAAAGCCTCCATCCAGATTCAAGAAATACTGTCTGTGGCTAGTTCAATTTTGGCTAGGGCACAGTGCTAAGGAAAATGAAGTTATGCGCCTGATACCTGTGCAGGACAATTCCTTTCTCTGCTTCGTGACCACAACCTGAATCCCTAACTTTGTCCATCTGGCTCACAAATTTATTCCATTAGTAATGAAGGATCCTGGGGGTAAAAGTCAACTATTGGCTTCACTGTTGGTGAATCAGTAATACTACCTTTAAATTGAAAGGATAATGATTAGAATTATCACTTTTTAAAAGTTATTACACTCCTGCTCTAGTCTGAAGTAAATTTTTAAAAAAGAATTAGCAATAATTTCTTCCTCTGATTGTTACCTCAGCACCACAGGAGGTTTTTGTAAAAAGAGAGAAACAAAATGTTATCATCAGTGGCTGGTACCCTAAAGTGTTTTAGTAGGGCATGCAGAAAGCGTAATACCTATCAAGGGCCTGATGTGAAGTTTTGATCTTACCAAACCTCCTGTTGCATAGATCAACCCAGTAATGCAGGTCTGAATTTGTCAAGTTATCCACCTGTCAGTTTTCATGTACATTTCTCCTGCTCCCTGTCACTTTTCAGGATTGTTTTGTCTGAAGGGGGTATGGTGCAGACACATCATTATGAAGATAGTAAAGTATGTAGTTTTTGCTTCACACTGTGTCAATAGGGACCTGTAGGTGACCCAAATAACCCTGGGGGCAGAGTCAGCAAGTAAACAGATATTGACTGAGTAATTATTTCTCATCACTTAGTTTGCCATATTGGCTGATTGTGGTGAGTGTGGTGTTTCATTTGCTATAATTACTATTTCCACTTATACTAAAGCCCAGTAGTCATACCTTATAAATCCATATAATTAAAATATTTGTCTCTAAAGAAAGAGTGACTTTCTGAGGAGGAGGATAGTGATATTATGGATTGAAATGCATTCAGGGAGTCCCTTTGTATCTCTGATTTCCCAGGTGGCTCGCTGAGTGTTTGTTTATTAGTTCAGGAATTCCTCCTAACTTACTATTTTTTGTGGTATGATGGGATAGACCACAGGATCAGCTCCCTAGCTCTCTTCCTTCTAAAGGCTGGTTAAGGAAAGTTTTACTTATTAATTTTAAGTACAAAATAGCATGATTGGGGGCAAAGGGAGGTGAATGGGAGTAGGGAAAACTATCCATGCACTAGCTATGATATTCTTGTGAACAAAGAAAACAAAAAAAATTCTCTCTGCCTAATTTTAAGCCAATAGGGATTTAAAATTAAATAGCACATTTTGACATTTGGTACATCTTACTTTGAATAGTAGATTTGTTCCTGGAAAAACCTATGTACATTGAATTTTGGTTTTTGGAATTGCATTTTAAGTGTACATCTATATATGCCTAAAGAAGAGAAGGAAGTTATCTTGGTTTCTTAAATATTATATCTCAAAACATAAGCTTTGGCAGGTTCTATCAAACTGTAAAGTTTTTAAGTATGGTCCAAGTAGTGCACTTTTTAGCCAAGTTTTTTTTAAGGAGTATCCTAGCTAAGAGTAAAGAGGCAGCTTATTACCAGGCTGGCTAGAGGGTAATTCATTTTTTTAGCTTCAACAAATCTTGAATACTGACAACAGAGGGTTGCAATCTGCAAATTGATGAAATCTAAAGTGTTAGATCAATGAAATTTGACTACATAAAGAAAAGCATTGTGGAGCCTTTTTGTAAAGGATCTCAGTCTAGAGAATCATGGGAAGACTAATGTGAACTGATTCAAAGTGAGGTAAACAGAACCAGAACAATATACATCATGACTATGAGAAAGTAAATACTAAAAAATGACTTTTATCTGACTTGCAATTGACCTTAGTGTTCTAGAAAATCAATTCTCATTAGAGAAAGTATGTAAGGATTATAGAATGCACACAGGCATATAAGGGCAAAATATTGCTTATGTGGTTGCCTTGTCTTATTTTAAAGTAACTGAAGTAATTAAAGTAATTTTTAAAATAATTGAAGATTCAATGTAAGGTTAGTATATTATAAAATGATTGCCATTTAGAACAAAGAGAATCAAGAAAACATTCTTTAAAGCATCATCATTGGCTATGTTGGACTGCACACTCGATTTGACTGAAAAAAGTAGGCAATGGCACTGAATTCCTATCTACATGTTTAAAGAAAAATCATTTCTTAGATGAAAAGAAATAAAAGCTATCACACAAAGACTATAACCTTGTTTATTTATTCATAAGCACTGAAGAAAAGATAAAGAAATTCAGTTATAGGTCACTTCAGGGGAAAGGATACTGTTAATCTTTCTTAACAAACCAATATTCTTTTTATGCAGGAGATAAATACCTCAGCATCATTATCTTTCCTCTACCTATTTACCTATTAACCTTTGTATCATATAGCTTCCCGGGTTGGGAAAACATTCTCTGTGTTATTTCCATAAAATTCTTTAAAGAAAACCTCAACAGAAATGTAGACAATATGATTTAATCTGATGACTAAAGATGAGGGGAGTCAGGTACTTCTTAGAGGTTCATATGAGAATCAATGAAGAAATGACCTTAGAGTTAATTTAAGGCAATTCTGTCTTCTTAGAGACAGTGAATCAGAGATCTAAGATGATTCTATGCCTTCTCCTTCATAGAAATTATAGATATGCAGGGGAATAAAATTCACAAATAAGTCTGAAGATTAGTTACCTTGTGATCAGTCAAAAATTTAGGCACAACACTTGTTAGACTGACCTGAGAAAACAGTGCCTGCTCTTCCCAACCTTACTAATAAAAATTCAGACAATGAAGCCTATCCTTTCATAAATGCTCAAGAGGCAGAGACCTCTATAAAAACATCAGAACAAGATAATAATATAGCATCTCCTAACTCTTGGGGAGGAATAATATTTATCTTTATTAAAAAAAATCAAGGCTACACATCCCTAGAGGTACAGTCTCACTGAAAGCAATTTCACCAAGTTAGAATGGAGATTAGGCTTTGAGAAAACTCTCCTAGCACGCGAGCACTACCATCCTGAATCTCAAGGTTTGTGATCCCTGTTAACCTCTTAGAGCAGCTAAATGTTGCTTCTGCTGGAGTTGTGGTTTAATCATTTCAGTCATATTTAGCTCTTTGTGATCCCACTTGGGGTTTTCTTGGCAAAGATACTGGAGTGGTTTGCCATTTCCTTCTCCAGCACGTTTTATACATGAAGCAAACAGAGTTAAGTGACTTGCCCACGGTTAAACAGCTGTCTAAGGCCAGATTTGAATTAAAGCAGAGCAGTCATCCTGACTCCAAACCCTGTGCTCATTACACTGTGCCACCTAGCTGTCCTGCTGGAAAGAGTGAGGGAAAGGTTTCAGCACTGGACAGCAGCTCCTCTCAACCTGACAGACAATACATAGCAGCTGTTAGTCCAGAAAGATGAAAGCTCTTCTAA
>JAQQSW010002845.1:0-14842 GCA_028646575.1 Pseudocheirus occidentalis
TTTTGGGACTCAGTGTTATGTTTTCTGAATAAAGACCTTGGTTCTGCCTTCCATGTGGAGAGTTTGCTACATTTTGTGATCCAAAACTATACCAGCATATTCATAACCATCATGGGTGTTGTGAATATCTCATTATTGATACAGGGGGTCAGTACCAGCCATGGCAGGAGCGTTTTGGAGAGTGAATCGCCAGCAGCTGTACCTGTTTCCAGAACTGAAATATGAAAGACAAAATAAAAGGTCTTTGGAATGCTCATGGATCTGGAGGAGACAGAATCTGGCCTCTGCCCCCAGAGTGAGGAGGGTAGAATATGTGGCCCTGCAGCAGCCTCTACATGGCTGCTTTAGAACTGGCATGCCTGCATGTAAGGGGACCAAGTGACTCTTCTGATGCTAATCACTCTTGCCATAACCTGCCTGTATAGGGGTCTTGATCTTGGGTAGTGGTCCTGAAGGTTGTGACCAGTGAGCCAAAGCTGGTGGGGGCTGTAGTGATGGCAGACCCCTAATAGTTCTGGTAGCCTTGGAAAACCCCAGCAATTTGTGAAAAGCTGTCCCCTCTGGAAGCAGAGTTAGATTGTGGCAAAGAGCTCAAAATCATGTAATTGACTGACAACATGAGGAAACAAAAGAAGCAAAGCAGGCACAGTCACCCAAATTTAGATTCCTTTTTTGGGGACAAAAAAGATCAAAACATGCAACAGGAGGAAGACAACAAAGTCAGAACTCCTGCACCAAAAGTTTTCAAGAAGAATATAAATTGGTTACAGGTAAGGGAGGAGTTCAAGAAGGATTTTGAGGTGCTTATTTTCTTCAGTCAGGTTGTTGACTCTCTTTTCATGATTTTCTTCCATCATTCTCATTTCTCTTCCCAATGTTTCCTCTGCTTCTCTTATTTGGTTTTCAAAATCCTTCTTAAACTGCTCTATGGCTTGTAACCAATCTACATTTTCCTTGGAAGCTTTTGGTGTGGGAGTTCTGACTGTATTTTCTTCTAGTTTTATGCTTTGATCATTTTGTCCCCAAATAAGAAATCTAAAGTTGGATTGCTGTTCTTACTTTGCTTCCTTTGCCTGCTCATGTTGCTAGTCAGTTACTTGACTTTTTAGCTCTGTGGATTTCTACTCCCAGAGGGGAAAGCTCTGTCCAAAATCACTGGAGTTTTCACTGCTGCCAGAGCTATTAGGAGGCAGCTTTGGCTGACTGGAAATACACCTCAGGACCACCACCCAAGACCACCATCCTGATCTAGGCAGTTTGAGGCAAGAGCACTTAGCCTCTGAATGATCACTTGGCCCTGCTGCAGTCTGGAGCCCAGGAATTTCTGAAGAAGGCACATGGAAGAGGCTACAGGGCTCTTCCTTGCCCTGGAGGCGGTTCAGCTGGTCCCTCTCCCCCAAATTTAGCAGATTTGCACCAATCTTTCACTTAGTCCTTATTTCTTATGGCTTATTAATTTTGGCTACCACTGATTGACTCTTCTTTAGTCTCCAGCTGCAGCTTGTCATGGTGGCCCTGGGTCCAAGCCATGATTTCAGGCCAGGCTGGTTTTGTCTCCCACCATGTTGTGATGAGCCCTTCCTGTCCTGCCTGCTGAGCTACCTTCAGGGGGAAATGTGTTTTTCTGTAATTTTTTTGAGTTATGGAGGCCTAAATTTTTTTTGACTCATATTTTATGTGTATTTGAGGTGGTTATGTGGGAGCTGCAGAGTTTTTCTGCTTCTACCTCACCATCTTTGCTCCATCTCCCAAACAGATATTTATTAAAGTGATTACTTTGTATCAGGTATTTTAAGTGCTTCCGGATATCATCTCATCTGATGCATACAACAACCCCAAGAGTTAGGTGCTATTATTCTGCCCATTGTATAGTAGTAGAAACTAAAACAGGGAGAAGTTAAATGTCTTGACCCTATATAGATATAAAGCTATAAATGACTGAAGCTGAATTTGGTACTTATTTCTTTCTTTTAATTAAACTATTTATATTTTCATCAAACCACTTGGAAAATATGACATAGCCTTGAAACACTGAACAGGAAGTCTATGTTAATTGCATTCAGTAAGAAGTTGGTGTAAAGAGAACAAGATCTTTTTCAACATGAGACCTGGTAATAGCATGTTGCTCAAAGTTTTAACCAACAATAATAACTGGATCATTGGTGTGCACTGCCTCCTGTAGTCTGTGGTAGACAAAAACTCTCCTTTACAACCTGATTAGGAATTTAAGTTGTCTTCCTACCCTTCCCTGTCCTAAGAAAGTCCTCTCAACAAATTGTTTCTGATGAAGAGGGATAATGAGCAGGGCCAGGGTCAGGTATCACATGTTTTCTCCATTGGGGAAAACTAACTTTCGCCCAAGCTAGTCATCTACCATTCCATTATGCAAGAGGCTTAAGATTGTTTTGCAAGCAAAGAGAGGCTCTCTTTGGCCTTTACTCAAAACCTTTTCATGTTAGTCTCATAAAACACTTTAAATGAAGGATTACTCATGTAGTACCTTCCAGAAGGACAAGAAAAAGTAACCTGAGCAACAGTCCTGGAAAAGCCAGAATGAAGGAAACTGAGCTTCACATGCCTGATGGGAGATTTCCCATTCATGCTCTTCCTTGGTGTCCCAGCTGAAAGCTGTCATGAGCACTTCCCTCCTGAAAGGAAAGATCACCCAGGAGCTACTCAGAGCTCTAATCCAAGTAACCCTCTTTCCCTGAACTCTTTGCGGAATGTCAGGTTCTTGTACTGGGGAGAAAAGCACAACTGTGCTCCTCTTTTCTGAACTATAGTGAATTTGTGGATGCTGCTTTCTGGTCTATGGGAAATGATTCAATCAGGTGGGTGTGAAGTTGGCACCAAAAAAAATGGACAGCTATCTCAGGGATTCATACCTGGAGGTATACACAGAGAACTGCTAATACCTATAAACCCAAAGGGTTATTCCGACCTCTAGGAATGGAATACTTCTTTTTTTTTTTTGCTTTTTGGAGGGCAGTTGGGGTTAAGTGACTTGCCCAAGGTCACACGGCTAGTTTTTTGTGTTAAGTGTCTGAGGCCGGATTTGAACTCAGGTACTCCTGACTCCAGGGCCGGTGCTCTACTCACTGCGCCACCTAGCCGCCCCGGAATGGAATACTTCTGAATGAGGTGAAAGCAGTTAAGGGCTTCAACAGATAGAATGGAGGCCATCTTCACTGAAGGGATGGACTTGACTACTCTTAACCCTCCATGCTGCCTCTAATCCAAATTCCAGAACCAGTTTCTTCCATTTCTTCACCTATGAGTTAAAACACATAATGGAACCAATGGAGTTCAGAGGCAGGTGTGAAATTCCCATAAAGGTGTTCTTAAACTTCCTACCAGCCTCAATTATTTCATTCTTAAATTTTCACTGAAAGGTAAACATTTCCATAAATTTTTACAAGTTGACCCATTCTTCCACCCCAGATGACTGATAATGACTCTATTTTGCAATAGATGCCAGGGAATCCTTCATCTTCTTGGCCATAATAGGGATGAAGTGCATGTGGTAATCAACACATTTGGTCACACAGGACTCTAGCTGCCTCTTCACCTGGTACACCTTGCTCCCAACATCCATCATGTCTTTGACTTTGTCATTTCACTGCATGGTGCATCAAGCACCATGGTCCATGTTTCTGGAATTTCTCCAGTTTACTGGTTACAAGGGCCTGTGTCTGGGCCAAGGGAACAAGGCAACATTCTATGCACTTATTAAACCTGCTACATGGAAGCCTGGGTATCTTCACAGCAGTTGGCACTGCACTGGAAGACGTCACCCTGCAACTTGCAGATATTCTCCTGCTCCAGCCCTTTCACCATGCTGTCCACTGCCTCCTGCACCAGCAGTTGCTGCAACTCCCGCATGGCATACACTGCCCCCCGAGATCCCATGCTTGAACTTATTTCTTAATTTCATTTAATCCACTGTGCCATCTAGCTGCTTTTTGGTTGCTGTTCTTTTATTACTTGCAAGAGTCTAACACTCAATTTCAATGCAAAATCTCATAGTAGGCAAAAAAATATTAAATATGCTCTTTAATGTAATACTAGGAAATTTTCTGCTTTGCAACTTTAAAAGAGAATCTTAAATTGGGTCCCAGAATTGATCACAGTGCCTAGAATGTAGTAGATGTTCAGTACATGTACATTGACTGACCAAATTGATAAGGGTTTGATCAAAATATTCAATATGAAAATAAAAATTATTCATTAAATATTCCATTGTAATAGTTATTCATTTCAGTAAATCAAATTTCCTTGAAACATTTAAACATGATCACTGATGTATTTGTTTTAAGACATACTTTAATAGTTTTCTTTTTTTTCTGAAGTTGGCATAGAAGAAAAATTAAAATGTTTTTTAATGACAATTTATACTTAGGCTTAAAAATTGTACTGACAATGGCAGAGGCAAACTTATCCTTAAGGAGATTTGGATTCAAATGTAATATGGACACTCATTCTGCTCTTTCAAACACTGCAAATGCATTTGGAAGGTTGTCAATTTATTTTGCCAAATATGATTAGAGTGATGGAAAAATAAGTGTTTCTTTTAACAGATTGTGTACTAAAAGAATTTATTCTGGAAAACTTGTATAAATGCTTCAAAATCTTTCAATGAACTGTTAAATGTTTCATTGAGGTCCTTTTACTCTGAAACAATGAACTTTTGTGTCATAGAATCATAAGGAAAGAAAAAAAACGTTGAAGTAAAGCATGCAAGGTATATTGGCTTCTAAACCTATTCAGACTAAAACAAACTACTCTGGAAAAAGCTTCTTATTGAAATGTACATATTAAACCAGCAGGACAACAAATATATAGGAAATGGAAGAGATTCATGGTTTTTGTAATATTTGATGTACACCATTAATGATTTTAGAACTATTGAAGTTTGACTGAAAATTTCATTAGACAAACTTCCTAGGGAAGTGTAGATGGATACTAAAATAAATACAAAAATTAGTGCTGAGATGATACTATGTATATGACAAAAGGTTCTAAATCTCTATTGATTAGAGAACTGCAAATCACAACTCTGAGGTATCACGTCATAACTATCAGATTGCCTAATATTATGAAAAAGGAAAATGATAAATGTTGGAAAAGACGTGGGACAACAGGAACACTGATGCATTGCTGGTGGAGTTGTGAACTGAATCAACCATTCTGGTGAGTAATTTGGAAGGATGACCAAAGGTTGATAAAACTTTGCATACTCTTTCATCCAGTAATATCTAGGTCTTGATTGTATCCTAAAAAAATCATAAAAAAGGTAAAAGGACTGACATGTTTAAAAATATTCATACAAGGTGTGTATGTGTGTGGCAGCAAAGAATTAAAAACTGAGCTGAGAAAAATGATAAACAAGTTGTAGTATATGAATATAATGGAATAATATTGTTCCATAAGAAATGGTGAGCAGATGAATTTCAGAAAAAAATGAAAAGACTTACATGAACGATGTTAAGGGAAGTGAACAGAATCAGAAGAACATTGTACACAGAAACTGCCATCCTGTGTGATGACCACCTCAGACAGACTTAGCTCTTCTCAGCAATATAGTGATCTAAGACAATTTCAAAAGATTTAAGATGCAAGATGTATCCACATGAAAAGAAAGAATAAATTTTGGAATTTTCTCTTTTTTGTGTTTTTTTTTTCTTCTGTTCTGATTCTTCTTTAACAATATGGCCAACGAGGAAATATGTTTAATATGATTGTTAATGTAGAGCCTATATCAGATTGCATGCCATCTTGGGAAGAGAAGCAGGGAAGGATGGGGAAAAATTCAGACTTCAAAATATTATAAAATTTAATGCTGAAAATGAAAAATAAATATATAAATCTTAAAAAAAAACAGGCATTTGTTCAAAATATTTACCCAAATTTCCTTCCTTCCTTCCATTCTTCCTTCCTTCCTTCTTTCCTTCCTTCCTTACTTTGTAATTTGGAGCAGTTCAGTTTCCAAAGATTCAAAATTGTGTTTGACCCAGAAGGTCCATGAAGCAGACAGAATGTGTGTAGAATGTTACCAATGGTGACATCATATAATACGTGCAAGGGATATGATCCAAGAAATGTACACTTGGAAAAGAAAGTGAACCAGTTATGGATTAGGAATCATGAATGAAGAATTGAATTCCTCCACTATTATTTATACAGTTAAAAGAAAGAACAACAAGGTAAAACCCTTTGACATGAGGTGTTTTGTTTGATTAGCAAGTTAATACATTTGCTTTTTGGTAAGGTCTCACTTCCTTTAGTCTGATATCCTTCCTTCTTCTTTTTCAAACAGAGAAACTAATACTAAATACATGTGAGACCTCGGAGAAATCTTTGTGATGTCAGCATTATGTGGTACTAATAAATTAGTGTACTTTGTTTTCATTAGCTCTTACACTCAGAAGTATCAAGGGAGGATTTGGCCCCAATCTCTCATTTGTCCATATATAACTCCACTAACTCTATATTAGTTTTCCTGTCCTACCAATGCCCCTTCAACAGTTGATATTTTTAATTATAATTATATTTGCTGATTTAAGGTTTGAGGGATAGAAACTTAAATTTGTTTTAATTTGCATGTGCCTTATCATTTGTGTGAAACATATTTTTTCATATGGTTATTTATACTTATATTTCTTCTTGGAGAACTTCCTTGTGACTTTGAATTTTTATTAGGGAATGGCTATTTTTTCTATATATTCATGTGTGTGCTTCCAACTTGCCAGATAATAACATCATACTTCAGCTTAATTTTATCCAAGTGTAATGCTATGCATGAGCACCTTTCCAGAAAAATGCTACTGTGAATACCTATTAAAGTTCTAATTACACAGTATAGTGAGCACTCTATTTATTCCATAACAAATCTGAGGAAAACATTTACATTAAATCAAAGTACATCCTTCACAATGTTACAATTTATCACAGAAAATCAAAATACATCATTCAAACAACTTATCACTAACATGGCCACAGCTGTCACAAAGTTTTCAACAAAGAACAATCATTTACTAGGTTTGCCTCCTTAAGGGACACAAAGTACAATATTCAAAGTTTTCCACTTATGGGGCACACTAAGTTACAAATCAGTCACTTATTCAGTCATCAGTCACTAAGTACAATCACTTAGTCAATCAGTCATTCAATCAACTCAATCATTAAATCATCCTTCATCATTCACTATTCAATCATCAGAAAATACACAGACTCTCCACCCCTAGATCACTAGCAAATCATAATATTCTCATTCAATATACAGTATCCAAGTAAATTCTTCTTTCAGATTTACTTCGGGTGGTCTATCAAATTCCCTGGATCCCCTTCCATTGTCCCAGATTCTACCAGGATTCCCCAAACTGTCACCTGGGTTCAAATGCAGATAGCTTCAAGGTCCTTGTCCAGTTCTCTGTGAAGGTCCTGCTCCACACTGAAGTTTGCAGTGTCCAGTCCACTTTAATTCCTTCACAGTCTTTGCTCCCAGGAAGTCAAGGCTTAACAAAGCCACAAATAGGTTCATGCAAAGTACCAAACTCACAGTCATGCGTCCTCAGGCTTTGGTAGCTCAGGCTGGCTCTAGGAAATCCTCAGCAGCTAGAGTTGGCCCTCAGACTCAGCAAAAGTTTTAGCTAGTTCCAAGAATAAAAATCCCTCCATCCAGGTTTTCAAAATCAAAATCATTCTCTTCAGCCTCTGTGGTGGCAGCAGCTTCAGCCTCCATGGGGCTTGCTCCGTGAAGATCTAACTCTACCTCTCTGGGCCTTTTTCTTATGTACAATATTGCCTCTCCCTCTTGAGATCCTTTTTTTACATCAGCAGCAGGTGATAGGAGTTCATTCCTTTTGCTTCTTTAACAGAGGCTTCATTCATTACTAAGTACTAAGTTCCTGTTACCTTTGCCAATACAAAGGGATCTTCAGATTCAAATCATATTATCATTACACCAAGAACCTTTCACAATGTGTGGAGTCTCCTTGCCAGAAATATCCTGCAATATCCATCCATCCTACCCTTTTGCCATTGATGAATCGTACCTTAAAACTATTTTGGTGTGGCGGTCAGCTTGGCCAATTTTCACTTCAGCTTTTCCTTCAGACTTTCAAGTCTTTAATACACTCCCCTTGCTGTGAATCTTTCATTTACCCATTCAATCTTTCCTGCATTTAGTTCCTTTTTGTGTGTTGTCTTCCTTCATTAGAATGTAAGCTTCTTAAGTGTAGGAGCTGTCTTTTTTTGCCTGTATTTGTATTCCTTTGAATAGAACCCGGAACATAGTATGTGTTTTACAAATGCTTGTCACCTTCCTGCCTATCTGTGTCTTCAACATTTTTTAATGTTAAATTAATCTGTGTATAGCATCTTCTAATTAATGGAATATCATCATGAAGTAAATGTACAATCCTTTTATTTGGAATTCTCTTTTCTTTTCATTCTGTGCACATTGTACATGGAAATGTGTACATTGCAATAAGAAAAAAAATACATTCTCGCTACAAAAGTGACAAAGCGTGAATCCCTCAAAGTAGGTGGTAAAGAGGAGTAGTGGCAAAGAGAGAATTACAGAAGAGGTATCAGAAGCTAAGTCGGGTCTTAGATACTGCAGCAAATAATTATTCACTCTTCAAACACTTGAAGAGCTCACATTTTAATGAGACAAACACATTCCAAGTATGCATTTGTCTATGCAACATTCTTCAAAAAACATTGCCTGACTATATGATTTTTATTTTGCATTCAATTTTTTTCACAAATTTTTGCATTGCTTTACATCCTTTTATAATAACAAATGATTCCTTATAACAATGTTAGGAAGGAGCATAGTACATTTGTTATTAACCACACTTTACAAACGAGTAAACTGACACATATAATGGTTAAATGATCTGACCATGATCAAATATCTAGTTAACTGTTAGAGCTACATCCTGAATCAAAGTCTTCTAATTCAAAATCTAGAGATATTGTATGACTTTTATCGTATTTCTTCAACTGAACTATAAGATCTTCAAGGATAAGTTCAACGTTTGATTCAATGAATATTCACAATGTATATATTAAGTGTAACGAATTATGTTAGGTAACTAGAATAGAAAAAATACTCCCAAGGGTTCTTTGGGGGGGGGGTGGTAAGGAGAGAGCATATTGTATGCAGATTAATTGAAAAGTGATTACAGAATTTTGATAAGACCAATAACGGGGAGGAGAAGAGGGATCAGGAAGGTAGGGCTTCACCGAAAAGATACCTGATTTACAAGAGAAAGGTAAATAGGGATTCTGAGATGAAATAGGAGTACATTTCAGGTAGAAAATGAAGAGATGGATTGTTAACTTTGAGGAATGAATGGATATATTCCAGAATGTTGGGAATATAGAGGTCATGAAGGAGAGTAACATGAGATAGAGATACAAAAGTAGGTGGGAGCCAGATCGATACTAGATAATGGAATCTGTGTTTTAGTCTTTTGATAATAGAGAGACACTGAAAGTTTTGATCAACAGTGTCATATACCTTAGGAAGTTTGTTTTGTCATTGTGTAGAGGATGTATCTAACAGGTTATAGAATGAAAGAGGAAGACAATTGAATATTAATTAGAGTAGATTTTTACTGAAACTGGAAGGAGGTGTTTATGACCTGCACTGGTGTAATGGTTATATGCAGGGAGAAAAAGACATAGAAGTGAAAGATGTTGTGGAGATAGAATCAATAAAACTTGGCTATGCATGATGGAGTGTTACAAGGATGATTTTCATAAACCTATGTGACGAGAAGAATGGCAGTGGTTCTAAGATGAATAGGAAAATTTGAATGAGTCTTGGTTTCAAAAAGAACTATAATCAGTCCCATTTTAGATATGTGGTTTGAATTTTTATGGAATAGCAATGAAGAGATATTCTGTAGGAAGTTAATACATGAATAAATTTTGGGAAGGTGATTTACCATTGGAATATAAATTGGGAGTCATCTGCTTACAGAGGTCTTAAATTGATGGCAGCTGATGAAATCTCTAAGAAAATATATAGAGAAATAAACAAAGGGAATTTGGAGAAGAATCCTTTTGAATATCAATTTTAATGGGACAGAAGCTGTATGAGTGACCAAAAGAGAGAATGAGAGGAAAAAGTAAGACTGATAGGAAGAGAACCAGGAAAGGATAATGATATGGAAACCAAGGTAAGATTATCCACAGGAAGGGAACACAAACAATACAAATGTTTCAGAAAGTCAAGATTTATGATACGTAATAAATAATTGGTCAATAAATATCTGTAAAGTGGGTGTTAAAAAGTAAAGATAATGCAATTCATTCTATCTGACATTCTTTCAGAGCCTTGACTTTCTACCTCTACCTCCCAGCTACAATAAATAGGTTAACAATAGGTTAACAATAATATATAGACATATCTACCTATGTTGCCCATAAAAAAAGGTAGGCTGACTAAGGCTTCTGGGGACCTTTTTTGACAGCCTGATTCCAAAACTGCTTAATGAGAGAAAAAAATTAAGGCTCTGTTTTGAAATTTTCCCGGCTTTATGTCATATATCTTCATTCTTATTTCATACATTATAAACAATTATTTTGATATAATTGTTTCCTTAAAAACTTAACAGTTACATAAGTAACAACAGTTTCTTATGAGGAAATAAATTTGTAAAAATCTAAGTAAAACTAGTTTCTGAGAAATAATTAGATTTTTGTCTCAATTTAGAAATGAATCATGGATAAAAATTGTTTCAATTGGCATTTATTTTAGAATGACAATCTTTCTCCTTTTTATAAAGTGGCATCTTTCCTGAAGACTTCTAGTCTTCAAATAATAGTATCTTTTTCAAATAAATGTGATAAATGCAAAAAAAAATAGGTTTACAAGATGAACAGTTTGCTCATTTCCCAGTAATTGTTATTTGGCATACAAGAAGGGTGTTCTGAGACCTGAATCCATACAGAATTTAAAAAGTTGTACATATTTAATTTTTGTTGTGATTCATTAACAATCCCCCCCCCTTTCACTCGGATTTATTGGATCTCACAGAATTAGAAAATACAAAACCTTACTTCAGAAAATGACATATATCGTGTATGGGCTTATTGACTGGAGTTGACATGTGATGTTTTTTAATTGAACATTTGCTTTATAATCTTTGGATTAAATTGACTCCAGGAGAGAATATTTAGGTCTGCATTTTTGAAATCATCAAAATTCCTTAATAATGCTTATTGTTATGAATAAAACAGAAGCTCAATATATTGCACATCAAGATCATGAAGGGTTATAGACTCTGCCTTGGAATGTTGCCAAAGCAGCAGACAAGTGAGATGCCAAATTTCTGCATGAGGATACAGTGAATGACAGACTAAAGTGCACATGAGTATGTGAAAACAGGTGGCCTGGGATGCATGGTATCAACAGAGCATCTGGTCAGTGAAGTGTGACTGTGTTTTACCCTGGGATCCTGATGGGGAACAGTGTACATGATGAGTAAAGGAGCTGGCATCATTTAAAATCCTTTTGTTTAACAATCTTCCCAGGGTATTTTAAAAGGATAAGAAACATGTGCAATGGCTGCAAATTTTAAATTCAGCTATAATTTCTTTACATAATGTGAATTTCTTATTTCACTGGAAGGTATATAATACAATATGCCATTGTATCTATGTAATATGGCTCTCTTTAATTTGTGAGGAAACACATATGTTAGAGAATGAGCAAATGTTTTAAACTTTTTTGTTGAGATACGTGCATGGTCTTTAATCCATATCTTACTGAATGTTATTGATATTTGGATGCCTTTAGTTGAATCTTCTAGTATAAGAATATCCAATATCAAGCAAACTACTTGCTCTCACTCTTTTGTGCTTTGTTTTGTTTTGTTTTGTCCCATATTTCTCATTTTTCATCACATTGGTTATAATCCTTCTTTACAAATTGATTAATGTTTAATGTGAAGGTATTTGTAAAACCTATATTTGATTGCATGATTCTTTGGAGGGAATGGGGGAGGAAAAGAAGGAAGAGAAAATTTCAAACTCAAGGGATTGCGGAATTGAATGTTGCAAACAAAAGGTAAATAAACATCTTAAAAAAGAATACCTAGTACCCAAAGAAAGACTACTAATATACTGTATTTTAATTTACACAATCCAATCACATTAGCAAATATTAAGCAGCTACTATGTGAAAGGCTTTTTTTAGTAATAACTAGAAATACAAATATAGGAAGGAGTCACCTGATCTTGAGGAATTTGCTATCTAAAAGGGTAAATATCAAGATAAGTAACTAGGATATATGAGAGATTGAAATAAGTGCAAAAGGAAAGGTTCAGGACTTGCATAATGAAAAATTAGAGGTGAATGAAATCCCTTTAATTGTGGAAGTGTTGAGATTTCTGGGGGGAAATCATGGAACTATCAACTGCATTGGGCTTTTAAGGAAATGAAAACACTTTAAGGGACATAACTTGGGGAAATGACATAGAGATAGAAAGGTAGTCTAAATAACTAAAGATGTGATAAGACAGGTCAAGAATGGACAAGAGATCCAGTTTAGCAGGAACATAAAATACAAGAAAAGGAGTAGACTGAGATAAAGTATTTCAGGAAGATTATGGTCAGAATTAGAAGTCTGCAATGCAAGGTTATAAGGCAACTCGAGGGAGCAGAGTCAAGATGGTGGCATAGAAGCAGGAAAACTTCGTGGCTCCCCCCCATAACCACTTTAAATATCTATAAAATGTGACTCTAAACAAATTTTAGAGCTCCAGAACCCACAAACAGAAACAGAAACAAATCTCCTGTTGAACGAAGCCTGGCAGGGAGCCAAGTCCAGCCCAGCATGAAATCTTAGTTTTAGCCAAGGGTGTCTAGTGAAATGTTAATGGAATCTGAAGATCTCCCATGCTCCCTTTCTATTGGCACTTAGTAAACAGGTACATAGCACCTTAATTCAAGTTAATACCTTGGGAGTAGTTAACAACTTAACAGGAAGGGGGAGAACAGGGAGGAGCTACACTGTATAAAAGAAAAAGAAAGAGCAGGACAGTCAGATTTTCTCTCAGTGTCCACCTGGAGACTGCACCTTTTTGCTGAGATCCTCCTGCAACTTTTACCAAGAACATCTAAGAACCAGGCTGAGGAGCTATTGTGAGTAAGAGAGTAATCCCTGCTTGAGGGAGCTTGTTCTATTGTGAAGGTTTGGGAATGTGGGCGTTCATTGCATTAACCATGTGTATTAACTTCATGACTATTGTAATGACTTTGGCTTTCTGGTTGGTTCTGGGACTCATCCTTCTGGTCTGGGACTCAGTCTTCTGTATTTTGAATAAAGGTTTTGGTTCTGCCCTCAATGTGGAGAGTTTGCTATGTTTTGTGATTCACAACTATCCCAGCACATTCATAACTACCATGGGTGTCATGAATATTGCATTATTCATACAGCTAAGAACAGCCATGATTACAACATTAGAGAGAGTGGATCACTGGCAACTGTGGAGGTTTCCAGAATTATCAAACCATAAATGCCAAAGAAAACAAGTGAAAGGTCAGCAGAACTTGGCTGAATTGATAGGGGCCATGGGGGAGCAGGTCCCGTCCTCAACCCCCAAAGCCAGAAGCAACATAAGGGGCATCTGTGAAGCTGCCTCCATGTGGCTGCTTCAGAGGTACTGGCCTGCAAATTGCATGGTGGGGGGCAAGTGACCACTCAGAAGCTAAGTGCTCTTGCCTTAACTAGTCTGGATTGGGATAGTGGCATGAGTTGGTGGTCCTGAGGTGCATGACCAGTGAGCCTAAGCTGGTGCAAGATATAGAGAGGGCAGCCTCCTAGTAGCTCTGCCAGCCTTGAAAACCCCAGTGATTTGGTACAAAGCTCTCACATCTGGAAGCAGATTTCTACTGTGGCAAAGAGCTCAAAAGTCAAATTACTTGATTGGCCACAAGAGCAAGCAAAGTAAGCACTGCAATGCAACTTTAGATTCCTTTTTGGGGGACAAAAGGGATCAAGGCATGGAACTGGAAAAAGACAACACATTCAGAACTCCAGCACCAAAAAACATCCAAGAAAAATTTTAACTGATTACAGGCAGTAGAGGAGCTTAAGAATGATTTTGAAAACCAAGTAAGAGAAGTGGAAGAAAAATTGGGAATAGAAATGAGAATGATGAAAGGAAATCATGAAAAGAAAGACAACAATCTGACTGAAGAAAATAACGACTTAAAAACAGATTAACTCAAATGGAAAAAGAGGCCCAAAAAACCAATGAGTACAAGAATGCCTTAAAAAGTCAAATTTGCCATATGCAAAAAGAATCTCAAAAACTCACTGAAGAGAATAATTCCTTCGGAATTAGAATGGACCAAATGGAAGCAAATGACTTTATGAGAAATACTATTAAACAGATACAAAAAATGAAAAAATGGAAGGCAATGTGAAATATCTCCTTGAAAAAAACCACTGACCTAGAAAATAGATCCAGGAGACACAATCCAAAAATTGTTGGATTACCTGAAAGACATGATCAAAAGCAGAACTTAGAAAGCATACTTCAAGAAATTCTCATGGAAAATTTCACTGATATTTTAGAACCAGAAGGCAAAATAGAATTTGAAAGAATTCACAGGTCACTTCTTGAAAAAAGATCCCCAAACGAAAACTAGAAATTTTATAGCCAGGTTCCGGAGTTCCCAGATCAAGGAGAAAATATTACAAGCTTCCAAGTACAATCAATTTGAATGCTGTGGAAACACAATTAGGATAACCCAGCTTCTACATTAAGGGATCAAAGGGCCTGGAATATGATATTACAGAGATCAAAGGAGCTAGGA
>JAQQSW010002846.1:0-14842 GCA_028646575.1 Pseudocheirus occidentalis
TCCAGAGAATACAAACCCAAGTTACAGGCACAAGTTACAAACAGACCAAGAAACAGATCAGCAAATGGGCTTCCAACCATCTGACCATCACATCCATTACCCCTTCAGGTTACCAGAGAGGGAAGCATCAACATCTGGGTTTTTCAAAGCCAGGAGGCTCAACGGCTTCCCAGAGTCTCATCTGGCCAAATCACACAACTCTTCTCAAAATGAGCCCCAAAGCAAAGCCTCACATCAGGGTGTATATATAGGCTTCTCCTGGGTCAGCCCTCTTGACCCACTGTCCAATTACAAAGTAACAAGGTGTGGCCATTCCCAAAAAACAAGCCTCTCGCCACAGGCTCCACGCCAAATCAGGGAACATTCTCCGAGCCAGTTAAGCAGAGGGGCTAGGGACAGGAAAGAGCTTCAGATTCCCCTTACACATGCCCTGCTGCCTCTTCTTACACTCTCCTAATCTCGGGACTCTTTGGCATCAACTCTGACTTCTGTCTTCTTTCCCACTTTCTGGCATTGAGCTAAACCTTCTTCTTGCCAGACTCAAGCCCTCTACATGTAGTTTGATCCCATCCCTTCTATTTTTTCTGGCAGCCATCTCCAGTCATCCTGTTCTACATCTTGCCACTGGAGCCAGATGGCTCTGGAGGAGAGAGTGAGGCTGGTGACTTTTCACAGCTCTCCCTCACTTCACTTGCAAGTTAAGATATCACCTACCGAATGCCATTGGTCCTCTTTGAGAAAGAAGGACACACAATCTATCTTCTCTAGCAAACTAATCTTGATAAGCTTCTCTTGAATCTTCAACCTCTCCCTATATATTGGTTCTTTCTGTATTGCTGTCAAGCATGCCTGTCTCTTTAATTCTTTTAAAACCTTCACTAGAACCTATCTTCCTCTCAAACTCTCGTCCTATTCCAGTTTTCTATTTCTCACATACCTAGAAAGAGCTACCTACAATTGCTGTTGATGGTTCTCCTTCTTTTACTCCTCAGTCCTTTGCCTTTGGTTTTTGACCTCATCACTCAATTGAAACTGTTCTCTCCAAAGTGTCATTGATCCCTTAATTGCCAAATCATACAACGTTTTGTCATTGCTCTTCTCAATCTATATGCTTCATTTAACACTGTTGATCACCATTCTTCCTGTATCATCTCTCTTCTCTGGACTTTTGTGATATCACTGCCTCCTGATTCTCTGCTTGCCCATCTTCTGCTCAACTTCTTTTAGTTCATCATGCAAGCCATACCTTTAAACTGTGATTGCTCCTCAAGGCTCTGTCCTATACACCCTACTCTTCTCTTTCTACATTCTCTCTTGGTAACCTCACCAGTTACTATCATCTCTATGCAGATAACTTCCAGACATATGTATATAGACCCACTCTCTCCTGAGCTTTAGATCCTACATCACCATTTGCCTAATAGACTTTTTCAGACTGGATGGCCCAGAGATATCTCCTACTTATAATATCTAAAATTGATTGCCACCCAAACCATCTTTTCTTCAAAACTGAATTCCACAAAATAGAAATAGAGTTTTGTTCAAGACAGAGATTTAATAGAAATGACCAAGTGCCTGGGTGGAGAGCGAGGACAAGTATTTCCAATCCTTTTCCTACAGCAATCACTGGCATAGAGGGACTGTGTTTAACTCCAGGGCAAAAAAGATGGCTAACCATTATTGTAGAAGGAAATTTTGTATGCTACTTATTTTTCCAAGTTTACTAGTGACCTAGATGGGATTTTTCATTGGTTTCTATTCCATTGTCATCACATCATAAAAGTTTTGAAAACTTACATATGTAAAGTTTTGAAAACTTACATATGTAAACATAAAGTTAGTTCTTTCATTTAGGAGTTGTAGTGTTTATCTAACATAAGACCATCTTTTATGTGTTATGAATCTATGATTTATCTTCTGTACCACCGTGACCAAAATGTGCCTGTTCTTTTATCCTGGAAATGTGCTACTGTTCAGACCCAGGGGCATCTAATTTGTTTTTCAAATGTGCATTATAATAGAGTACCAAGCAGCCATGTGATGAGGTGTGAAAATTAGACCCTGACTTTAGTAGTTTAAATTCTTATGGTCAATAACAATTTCTTTTGATATGTTATTTTTTTAAATTATTTTTCTTGTTGCCTTTCCCTTTTTTAAGGAAATATTTTTGTTGAGGATGCTTTGTTCTCCTTTTTGCATAATTTTGAAGGTTTCTTCCAATTTTCTTTCCATATATTTTATTTGTTTTTATTTTCCCTTGGCAACTTCCAGCAGTAATAATTTAAATACAATTTCTTAATAATGTTGCCTTTTCTTCCCCTCAAAGATTCTGGACATATACTAGGAATAGGATCAGACTCATGATCTCTTTGGGTCCAATCTAAAGAATTCTCTTGGAGGAATGTTCTCAGGTGATGCAGATAGGCACACTTCTGCAATTTTTAGTATTAGAAATTCGTTCAAGTCACTGAAAGATAAAAGTTACATCACCATAACACGGCATACTCTATTGTAAGTAAGTTTCCTTGGAAGTAGTTATTTGAGATCTTGAAACTGCACATAACCACAAAGGTCAACTGGTCCAGTCCTCTGCCTTTAAGCAAACATTTTAAAGATGACACCTGTGTACTTTGGAGATCCAGAGTGACTTGCCTTAGGTCACATAACTAACTCATTAGTGGCACAAATGATATATCAATCTCCCTTGCCATGTTTGAGCTTTAAAAAAAACATCTTCATATTAGTTTTGCTGTTAGTGAAATATGATTTTCTTGCCTACTGCCCAGTATGCTACAGGGATTTTGCTATTTAATTGACAATTGAGTAAAGAAACTTGTTGGATACAAATCCCAGACAAACCAATAATAGAGAGAAATGGGTAGCAGCTGCCACAAAAGACATTAGGTTTCTTTTTTTTCTTTTTCTTGCTGCCTTAATCTCATTTTCTTGTAAGCTAGAGCAGTTTCAAACTTGAGTTTGTGAGGACACCACCTAGTAATTTGTCTTGTGATTGAAATAGAAGCTGGAGCTCTTGATGTCCAGCATGCTGGGTGGGAGGGACACCATCTCCCTATTCTGTGGCAGCAACTGTGGCTGTTGGCTTTGTCAGCCTTCTTATTTTAACCACGTCCACATAATCTGCCACATTGTAAGGTGGTAGAAAATAATAGGTGGGTGGTAAATAGACGTGGATATAGGTTCAAATTGTTTTTTTATTTCTTTTTTTCAAGAAAATCAATAAATCTATCAATCTGCAGCTATCCACTTTATGCTGGCCAGCATACTGTGCTCTGGGAATATAAATGTAAAAGTGAAAGTCTGCTCTCAAGGGGCTTCCATTTCACTGGCAAAAAGCTTTCTCTTTGCAATCTACTAATTCAGAGTTTACATTTAATTTAAATTCAGTATTAATACTTTTTCACTGAGATGTTAAGAATTATTTGTTCTATGAATATTTGGTAAGAATCTAGCTTAAGGTGCAGCTAGGTGGCTCAGTGAATAGAGCACCATGGGCCCTGGAATCAGGAGGACCTGAGTTCAAATGTGATCTCAGACACTTAACACTTACTTGTCATGACCTTGGGCAAGTCACTTAACCCTAATTGCCCTGCCATCCCCCGTCCAAAAAGAAAAAAAGAAAAAAAAAGAGTCTAGCTTAAAATGAATACTTTTCAAACAAATATTAGTTCTTCTTCCAGTGTGCCTTCAGGATCCTAATGTTAATTCTTGTCTATTCAAAGCCAGTTATTTACAATACTAAGTGATATCAGGCAAAGCAGGGCTTACCATGAAACTTTTTCATTTACTTCATTTGACTTATACACATTTATATCTTCAATTATGATGTACTTGTTTTGAAGTAGTCTGTATGTCAACAACTACAATTCAGACATTTTGCCGAGTCAAACTGGTCTCTTTGCTGCCTCTATTATTTTTAAATAACAAAACTTTTGTAATTGTGCCCTCTTTAATATGCATATATGTTAGAAATAGCATCAGACATCAATGAAAGCAATTATACTTGCTCAGTGACTATTTCCATTTAAATGAATATTAGCACATAAAGCATCATGACACTTTTTTTCAGACCCCTTCCTCAAAGTCTCTATCCTCAAATTTCATATTTATAAAACTGATAAATTAAGGATCAGTTACAGCTGAGTTCTCCATTTTCCCAAAGAAAATACCAAATATTCCCTTAAATTCACAGGGTCATGAGGATCAAATGCAGTAATGTCTGTGAAAGAGTTTGTAGAATTTGAGCAAATTCTGTGGAAATATGAGTTATCTCCCTCCATATCTCGTACAGTGCATCTTCTTACACTCCATGAGGTCTGTTCTGTACAGAGCTTCTGGTAACTCTCCACCAAAAAGTACTTTGTATTTTTATTTATAATACTCAACAATATTTATACAAAACTTCAAGGTATACAAAGCACTTTACATATGCTAGTTCATAACAACTCTGTGAGGCAGGTATATCCCCACTTTACAGATGTGGAAACTTCCACTGAGAGAGTTTAATTGACTTGCCTAAGTTGTGCAGCAAGTAAATCTCAGATGCAAGATTTGGACTCATGTTTTCTATATACAAGCCCAACATTTTATGCACCGTGCCACCCAGATGCCTCATATCTTGTCTGTTCTTTTGGATGTAAGTGTACATTATAGAATATGAGGTGCTTAAGAGCAGGGATCCCAGCACCTAACACACTGTCTGGAAAATAATAGCTACTTAATAAATTCTTGATTGATTAATTGAAAGTTCATCAGCACTGTTCTGTAACTTTTATTTAAAGAAATTGAGATAAACATGGACCTGTCAAATTAGGAGATTTTCAAAATGGAAACCAGTGGCAACATTTTTTTTTATCAAGTTTCCATTCTGGTCTGATTAAAGACATATACTTTATATTCCTTGTTCAAAAGGAATAGGCCTAATTGAAGAGAAGAGAGGATATGACTGAGAAGGCATGAATCTCTATGGAAATCAAAGAATTTGATTGGGGAAATAGAATGGAGAACATTTGGTTGAGAATAAAAGGAGGAAGAAACAGAAGTGGTGTCATTATACGAGTTTACATATTGTCCAACCATATGGTGGATATAGAGGAGTTTTTCTTAATATAGATTATACAATGATTATAGAGCCAAGATACTATTGGGAAGGGAGGGGGGCAGGCTTCTACTCTTTTCTTCTCGAAGTCTTATTCTGGTAAAAGCAAAACATGTGATACATTCCCAACTCTCTTCTTGAAAGTTTTCTTTTCCGTAACACGTAGCATACATGTCACCTTGTTTATAGTAGGGCTTTCTCCTATGTAATCTGTAGCTTATGAAATTATTTGAGAATACTACTTTTGTTCCAGACCTGTTATGTCATCAGTATAGAGTACTCCAAGAAAGGAAACACTCCCTACTATACATGGGCAACTCATCTGCAGGTGATTCTTTTAAAGAGCTGACTAGCAAGCTGAAAGATAAAGTGACTTTCCGTAGTCGTACAATATGGATCAGAGATGGGACGTGATCCTAGGTCATTCCATTTCCAAGACTGGCTTTCAATCCATTGCATCATGGTGCCTCCCATTTTAGAATATGATTTATATTATTTAGTAATATGAGTCCTGCTATTATGAAATACATAAAGAAGAAAACTTCATATAAGGTAAAGATCTCCTATACCAACTCTAGCTTATATCTCTTTCTTAGATACGTAAGATGAAGGCTATCCCATTGGTCTGATCTAGGATGACATTTCTTATGTTCTTAATTTATATATGTATGTATATATATGTATACATACATACATACATACAAACACATATAATGCATATATATGTGTTATGAGGAGACTCTGTACCAGTGCAACTTTCCACCTCAGCAACTTAGAGCCTTATTGCATTGCAAAGGACACTGAGAGGTTTAATGACTTGACCCCAATAACAGCCCCCAGATGCAAATCCTATGCTTCAGAGGTAAGACTTGAACCCAGGTCCTCCTAGCTCTCAGGTCACTACACTACCCACTACGCTATGCTATTTCAAAGGTATTTAAATCATCCTCATCTGTGATCACAAAATAGTTTTCCAAAATAGCTACAGAAATGATACCACAAGTGCTTTAAGATGTATTTTGTCTGTGCAGTAAAACCTTAAGAACTTCTTGTTCATTGCCTTTTCCATGTATATAAAAATCATGAGCCTTGCTTATTTTATAATTTTCCCCTTCCATCTGCATGTCTATGATTGTCTATTTCCCATTTAAAAATGTTTTCTCAGTTTAGCAAAAAGGCTCCTGTGAGTTTTCATAAGAATTTTTTTCTTAAATATTTAGGTTCTTAGAAATGTTATTTTCTATTTAAATATGAAAACAGCAGAATACTCTAACATTTTAAGCCTTTTCCCTTCCCCAGGGCCTAACCATTGTGTTTTCTTAATAAATGTTTGCTGACTAACCGACTTTCTCATCTTAAGTTGCCCCAGTTCCTGATAGACATGGTTTATTGACCCACTTATCAGTGCACATTTGCAAAAAAGTTCTGGACACTATAGACTAATAAGTTCTAGAGCTGCAAGAGACATTAGAAATATCTACTAATTCCACTCCCTCATTTTATGGGGAAGGAGAGTATGGAAGAAGGAATAGATACTGATCTCACACTCTACTCAATGCTTTTCAAACATGTTCTCATTTGATCTGTACAATAACCCTGCAAATGGAGGCTGTTATTTCTCCCCATTTTATAGATGAGGAAACAGACAAAGAAGTGAAGTGATTTTCCCAGGGCCACACAGCTAGTAAGTGTCTGAGACTAGATTTGAACTCAGGTCTTCCAGACTTCAGGGTCAGCACTCTATCCCCTGTGCCACCTACCTGCCTTCTTATTTATTTTTCATAGCTTTTAGATAATTTGGCTTATACTCTATGGGCCTGGTGTGAAATTTCATGTCTGTTGTCTGAGGATCAATCAGTCAATCAGAAAGGCTCATCATCAGTTCCAACGCACAGCAGGTATCAGAGGATTTGTGATCTTTGTTCAAAAAGGCAGTGCCGACCATGGTGAAATCACAGATCCTTGAGAGAGCCAAGTGTTTTTATCACAATTTCTTTTATTTCTTGATTTAAATAATGCTTAGTAAAATATTTAAACATATCTTTGTATTTTCTGCTGATGCCTGATCTAAGGTGGCTGAAGCAGGCACTGTGGAATGCTTGAAGCTTGGTCAGACATCCCAGACACCAGGGTCAGCCATTGCCTCCCAGGCCATTGACAGTCGTCTTGACTGCCTCTGGACTTTGATGACTATGGAAGAGAGAGGAAGGTTGACAGAGAGACTAGAATTCCACCATTGTGGGGTTTAGGAGAAGGATCATGCCTGAGTGGTCACTCATTCAAAGAGTAGATGACTGGGGCTTACAATCATTTTTTGTAATGTGGTAATAGTAGTAGTAGATAGTAATACCATATATAATGTGTGTGTGTGTGTATATATATATGTATATACTATGTATGCATATATACTATGTACATATATAATACTATATATAATAATACTAATACTAATACAATTACTGTCATTATCCAGCAAATGTTTGTAGTCTTGGGGTATGTTTCTTATTTTGAGGGCTAAAGATCAAAGCAACTTTCTCTGGTTATTCTGGGGAAGAAAAAGATCTACCCCAGACCCAGAAGGTAAATAGCCTATTTTCAGCCAATTTAGGTCCTTCCCATCGAAGACTTGTTATATAAAAGATAATTATAGATAGCAGATAATGAACAAGCATATTTATCGAAGCAAATAGTAAAATACCTATCAAGGAAGTTATATAGATTAATGTAGAAAATGGAATATGTGAGAATAAGTAAGTCTTTTGACTTGTGAGCAAGAAGAAATCTTAGATAATCCAAGGAGAGGGCAAATCACACCCAAGAAATTCATTCCAGAATTCTGGTTTAAGTACAACCTCTTCCCAGGACTCTCCTGCCTTTCCTTATATGCCTATAGTTTCATGGGGGACTTTCATTCACCATTTAAAGTCCACATCTTTCTTGTCCTCTCTGCTTTCTCTCTCTGTCTCTCTCTCTCTCATCCTTTTTCTTGTCTCTCCACGTTTATTCTGTATCATGGACCCAAGGTTTCTTAGCTAATCAGGAGTCATGTCTTCTTCCACGTGCAGAGAATACTCTGTAACAGGGCACTCCTTTGGGGATCAGCCCATTCCCACCTGGAGTGGGGGTGTTGCACACTGAAACCAAAAATATCACAAGCATCTTGTCGTATGTTTTGGAATGTCTCTAGTTAGCACAAAGAGAAAAACTTCATGTTATCTCTTTTAAATAACTAACTTTATTTCATCCTCTGATATATTACTACCATGATGCAAATGGCTCAGCACAATTCTCCTAATGCTCTGTCTCCAGATGCTCATCTCCCCTGCCCCCAGTGTCTCAAAGTGTAATTTTTATCTTTTCCTTGTGCTTTCTTGGTGTTTGTTTTACAGTGCCAAGGATCCTTCATTTTCATGTACATTTGAGATTACATTTAGCTCTTTATAGTTGTTGGTTTCAGAGCACATTGTTATAGGCGTTAGTTCATGTCGTTAATGACTGATGAAGAGCACTTGGACTAGGAGCTCTTTGTCCTTTGGAATTAACAAGCCATCCCTGCCCTCTAGGAGTTTGCATTCTGTGCTAGTAGAGCCTGTTGGATGCCCTCTGCAATGACAAGCAGTGGAAGGAAGGTGCATTTCTAATGCAATCAGAAAATCCCTTCATCATTTAAATATATTAGCATATCCTAAGAAATCCTGGCATTAGCATGTCCTAAGATAGCACATAGTATCTCCCCAACAAACATGATTGAATTACTAGAAGAAGCACATTAAGACAGCAGGAAGGGTCCTTAATGGAGCTGCTCTGTCTATACTCATTATTGCAGCAAATGCTAGGAGAGCCATCACCAAAGCCATAAGGAGTCTGATTACTGATGCTGCTCTAGTGATTTCACTGGCATGCTTACATCCAATTTGCCACAAAAAGTTTGATGACATGCAAACATTGAACCCCTGAAACATTTATATTTTTTTCTTGTAAGTAGGGAAAAAATAGAAGAAGATGTGTCTTAAATCTCTGTAGTTTGGATTAGGATCTGTTATATAAAACAAAATGGGTAATAGGTTATGAACATTTTTGCTTCTAGGAAAGTTGAGTAATGAAGAATAGAATTAACTCTGAATGCATATACGTAATGTCTGGCACTAACAGACTTGTTATGTGTTATTTATAACTATCAAGGTCTTAGTTTAGTTAAGAAGCTATTCAGCTCCAACCAATATTACCCATAATCTAAACTTCTCCAAACAGCTACTGGAAGGAAGCTTTTCTGTAATTACATGAATTAGTTCTTTCTAGCCATCTCCTTACCATGCAGCCCATACTTGGGCCATCTTCCTCACCACCACCCTTTTCCTCCTACCCCAGCCAAGCCTGAACTCTTATTTGAGGTTTCCAGAATTCTTGTAGGTGAGCTTTAAAAATATATCATTCTGGGAAACAGAACTCTTTTCTATTTCCTGCATATCTCAGCATACTTGCAATTCCTGAGAGGATATAAACCCTTTTAGGCTAAAGACTGTCTTGCTTCTTGGTGTTTGTATTCCCTCTCTCTCCTTCTCTCCCTCCCACAACCCCCCTTCTCTCTCCTCCTACTCCCTGCTTTCCTCCATTTTAATCCTTGTGTTCTTTGGGAATATCAATGACAGCAGTTAATAAACAAGAGTTACATAAAACCACTATCAGGCCGCAAGGTGATGGCATATGTCCAATCTTTGACTTTAAAAACCTAGTTTAAAAGAAAAAAAGTCACAGCTTGCTTAGGGTTACATGTGCATTATAGACACAGAAGAGATTAGTCATTATTACAAATAATCTCTAGGCCACAGTTATAGATTTATCTAGTTCTTCCTGGTTTTGAGGAAATACATATCTAAAAAGTAAATCCCCAGATTAATTAAAGAATGATTCTTTGCATTATTAAGTGGCTCTTCAGTTTTCAGAAGTATTCAAAATAGTGTTTAAGTGAATGTGTGAATGGAATCATAGTCTCAGGTTTAAAATGGCTTCCTTTTCCAAATATTGCCCACCTAACAACACCTGAAGACCTCTAGTGAAGAACAGCTCTCTAACACTTCTACATTAACCTGCTTCACTTTTTCGATAGCTGTCATCATTAGAGAATTTTTTTTCTTTCATTTAACAAAAATAAGCTTTTGTGCACCTTCCATCTATTGCTTCTTATTATGCTTTAACTCCAAAGAAAATGTCTAATCCTGTTTCTACTCATTTTCAGGTCTCCTCTCAAGTCTTCCTTTCTCTCTCCTGAGTATTCTCAGGAGTAGTAATGTTCACTCTCATGCTCATCCTCCTTTGGATATGCTTCACTTTATCAATCTGCTCCCTAAAATGAGGTATCCAGAAATGCACTTGTCTCCCCACATCTGTTGTAGGGCTTGGTTTGGGGGCTGCTCTGTCAAACTGTGGTCTCTGAGCTTGCAGTCAAGGCAGCACCTATTTACTAAGCACCTACTGCATGCTAGGCTAAGCTTTGACCATACAAAGAAAGGCAAAAGGATAGTCCAGCTCTCAGTGAGGTCACACTGAAATGGATGAGACTGACTGCAAACCAGCGATACAGAAGATAAATGATAAGAAACAATTAAATAATACATGGTTTAGTCGTAGACTCCTCTATTTTCTCTTGTGTAATTGACTTTTTTAACCCAGGTGTAGTACTTCATACTTACCCTTATTAAATTTCATCTTACCTGGTTGTGCTCATTGTTCTTACCCATTAAGATATCTTTAGTCCAAATTATGTTTTGTTTTGTCAACTTTGCCATTTAAGTTTATGCTATTGACAAATTTGGTAAGCACATCGTTAGTCTTCATTCATGATACTGACAAAAATGGTGAAAAACACAAGTTCATGGACAGAGTTCCTATGGCCTTCCAGTAAAGGCCATCCTCCAGGTTGATACTGATGCCTTTATTGCCCATCTTTGAGTTTGATCACACAAGTAGCTATGAATCGATCTTTAACTGTATTAGCATCTAAGTCTGCCTTTTTCAATGTTGTCTCTGTTATGCTTTATAAAATGCTGAAATAGAGGCAGATATAGTCTAATCTATGTTTAATTTCCCAAGTTCACTTAAAGATTCAGTTTATAAAAGATTTATTTAAACACATATTTCTGGGAACATATCTGCCCCACAAAGAAATGTAAACTTGTGTTTTAGTTATAGAGTACTATGCTATGATTCTCTCAGGTAGCTTTTGGTTGCAGCTTTGTACAGAAAAGAGACTTAAAAATAGCTTTGCTGAAATTTTGAAATATGTTATGGAAGCCCCCCACCCTCATCTCCATGAAATTAGAACTCAGTCAAACTGAAATAGAAACAGGGCGCATCCAGCCATACATAAAGATCTCTGGAGAACTGTATATTGATTTAGTTTTAAAATGTAATATTATCCATGTTTTATTATATTTTTATTTATTCTATTAAATATATCCCAGTTTTATTTTAATCTAGTTCAGGCTGCACATGGTAGTGTTGTGGGCCATGTACTTGACACCTCTGCTCTAGAGAACGCCAGCTCTGGATCTTATATTAGAATCATGCAGTTCCCTGTGTTTTGTTGCATCACAAGGATTTTGAAATAACTGCATTTTTGTGATACTTCCCCATCCCCAGATCTGAGAAATGGTACTTTGATCTTAAATATTCTAACCCCTTATTGTTGCTAAAAATAATTGACTTTCAAGATACATTTTCCCCTGATGTTGGATACTTTCCTCATTCACCTCTCTGTGTTTTAATTTCCACGTTCATTTTAAAACATAATGTTTATTTGGATCCTTGAAGGAAAAGAAAAACATTTCTGGATTACTGTTCTGTTGAAGATAAAAGCCTAAGGATTTGTGCTTCCATTATTTATTGCCCACCCTGCCAACCCCCAATTCCTTTCTTCTTCCTGTCAGAGATCGGAAGGGGAAAAAAGTCTCCTTTTGGAGTAATGGCATCAAATAGATATTTTGTTTGGGGAGCAGTTGGAAGTTAGAGTTGTGGAAAGAAATGCTTGAAGCATTGTATAGCACCCAAAGGACAGCAATAACCTTATTTCTGTTTCTTGTTAATCTATTTGATTGTATTTGAGCCTTTTTGTCTTCATCTTTGTATATGAGGAAGAGGAAAAAAATGAAGGAAGCAATGTTCTCTATGGTAGATTAAAATAAAAGTTCAATAGATTTTGGTAGGATGCTTTAAGGATAGCTCAGTAACACCATTAGAGGACAAAAGGGGGAAATCAGTGAGATCTTTTGTTTTTATTTGTTGTTTTCTGAAATTTAATATTTTAAAAGGGCATTAGATTAATATTATATTAGATTGTTTAGAATTTGAATGACCAACATCTTTAACAGTTCATAAACGTAATGTGGGAAGCTCATTTGGGTTTTGTGGGGCCCATCCTCTTGAGTACTAACAAAAATGTGCACTGGTCAGAACATACAGAATTCCTTTTCTGCCACTACCCTTCTTTCTTGTTCTCCTTACATTTAGTTACATTTCATCTAGTTTTCAGTACATGTGATGAGGCTCATAGCCAAGCCAACTGACATGAATTTGGCGGCCAATCATTTCAGAAACTGGCTGGTTTAGCTGGCTTTCTTGGGTGCTGCCTTGTGTGAAGTAGTCCTACTTTTTCACCACCCAAGAGTATTTTTAACTGTCACTTCTTTTCTGCTCATTTCTAACACTAAAGATCGTTGCTCCTTTTGTAATGTTTCTCTTGGATTTCTTCTTTGAAGCTTTCAAGAACTAACTCCTGTTGAATGCACGTGTCTGTCTGTGAGCTCTCTCTCTCTCTCTCTCTCTCTCTCTCTCTCTCTCTCTCTCTCTCTCTCTCTCTCTCTCTCTCCCCCCCCCCCCAACCCTCTGGGATCAGAGAGCCGGAAGAGTCCTTAGATGGCCTGTAGTTCTTCTGAACTATATTGAAATCTAGTTAGATTTTATAGCCCTGCCTCACATAGGTGGGAAGAAGCTGACTGAAGATTCAAGGTCTTTTGACTATAAATTCAGTATGTTTTCTATTGTGTCACACTCTAGGAATTGTGTACATTGCTTTTCAGGATAAAATGCATTGGAAATACTCAGGGAAGTCTCATAGGAAAGACTTCAGTTAACTCTCCTTATCCACTAATAAGTTTGAGAGCACATAAAGAAAAAAAAGACATTTTGGTAGAAGCAGTGTTAGGCCACAAAGAAAGTTGTTGTTGTTGTTGTTGTTGTTGTTGTTGTTGTTGTTTGATGGATTTTTAGAGGCCATGTGTTGGAATAGAGAGAGTCTTGAAGATCTGGATTCATGTCCTGCCTTCAGTGCAAACTGTATGACCATAAGTGACTTGTTCAATCTCTGAGTGCCCCAGGTAATTTTATATGATGCAGAGGGAGTTGCTGATCTGCACTGGTGGATGAAATTTCCACATTTAGAGTTCTGTCCCCAGTGAAATAATAGATTGCTGTTGCTACCACCAGAATAAAAGTCATTTTGTCTGAAGTAATTGAAATGCAGTGCTTTTAAAGTAATCTTATTTCCAAAGCAAAACTTTTTTTTTTTTTTTTGAGATCTAGGAGATTCAGGTCACTTGAAATTTTAAGAGTTATCTGAGGGGCAGCTAGGTGGCACAGTGAATAGAGCACCGGCCCTGGAGTCAGGAGGACCTGAGTTCAAATTGGGTCTAAGACACTTAACACTTACTAGCTGTGTGACCTTGAACAAGTCACTTAACCCCGATTACCCTGCCTTCCCCCTAAAAAGACAAAAAAAGAGTTATCTGTGATTTCAAAAACACTTTATTTGTGCCCAGAGTATTCTTAAAACACTCTTTTATTAGATCACATTGCCTTTTTCATTCTCCCTGTTTATGTGCTATAAGGTTCAGTTTTACGACCCAAATCTGTTGCCATTCTTTCCTTCCCAGTTTAGATATTTCCCACACATGGCATGATTAGCAATCTTGTGTGAAATGATTATGTGGCAACATTACTGGTGAATTACAGTTTCTCTAAATACTGTATGTTTTTGCTTGAGAACATTGGCTCTTATGTGTAGTTCTACTTCCGTGAAGAGAAAGTCCTTATGGTAAAATACAGCCAGAATTTAATTTGTGAAATGGAGCTTTAAACTAGATTGTTCTTCTTCAATAGTGGCAGTGGATGATTTCTTACTCCCTTTCTGAAACAGAAGAGCACCCTTTGAATATTGCTCACTTAGGCCTATTTGTATCTTCAAATTGGTGTTTTCTTTTAAAAAAGTGCTAAAAGCTTTGCTTGAGTCTCCCCAGGGGCTGGGCTGGGGTGGTAGTGAAGATGATTCAGAGGGGAGTATATTTGTATCCATGTGTTTTACAAGAGCTAAAGCAGCAGGTCAAAACAGTGCTGCTGAAAACTAATGGAATAGCTCTTCTAGGAATCCTAAATAAGGGAAGTGATTTTTTTCATCAAGATTTTATATTGGCCACCCCAGCTCACTTCTCTTGTAGCAAAGAACCCTAGTAAAAGACAGTCATACTACTTGAATCAGAAGACTTAATCAAATCACTAACACTTGTGACTATTCTCTGCTTGGGGAATTAGTTCTAAACCATGAAATAACTCCAGAGAAAGAGAATCTAAATGGATAGGGGAAATCAACCCAACTCTAATAGATGCATCTTTGTTTTCCTTAACATTTTATCCCTCCCTAGAGAGAGACTACTCCTATCCAAACTTCCTAGTACC
>JAQQSW010002847.1:0-14842 GCA_028646575.1 Pseudocheirus occidentalis
TCACTATTTGACAAAAACTGCAGAGAAAACTGGAATATAATATGGCAGAAACTGGGCATAGACCATCATCTAATGCCTTACACCAAAATCAAGTCTAAATGAGTGCATGATCTAGGTATTAAGGCTGATACTGTAAGTAATCTGGGGAAGCAAGGAATAGTTGACCTGCCAGATTTATGGAGTAGGGAAGACCTCATGACCAAAGAAAAGTTAGAGAGCATTATAAAATGCAAAATGGATAACCTTGATTACATTAAATTGAAAAGTTTCTGTACAAATAAAGCCAATGAAATCAAGATTAAGAGGGAAGTGGGAAAATGGGAAAGAATTTTTACAACCAGTGTCTCATAAAGGCCTCATTTCTAAAATATACAGAGAATTGAGTCAAATCTATAAGAATACAAGTCATTCCCCAATTGACAAATGGTCAAAGGATATAAACAGGCAATTTGCAGAGGAAGAAATGAAAGATAAGCATATGGAAAAAATGCTCTAAATCACTATTGATTCAAGAAATACAAATCAAAACAACTTTGAAGTACCACATCTCACCAGCCAGATTGGCCAAAATGAAAAACAGGAAAATGACAAATGCTGTAGACGATGTGGAAAAATTGGAACACTAATGCATTGTTGGTGGAGTTGTGAACTGATATAACCATTCTGGAAAGCAATCTGGAACTATGCCCAAAGGGCTATAAATAATTGCATACCCGTTGACCAGCAATACCACTTCTGGGGTTGTATCCCAAAGAGATCATAGAGGTGGGAGGAACACCTGTATGTACAAAAATATTTATTGCAGCTCTCTTTATGGTGGCAAAAAAACTGGAAATAAAGGGGATGCCCATCAATTGGGGAATGGCTAAACAAGTTGTGGTATATTAATGTAATGAAATACTATTGTGCTATAAGAAAGAATGAACAGAGAGACTTCAAAAAATCCTGGAAAGACTCATATGAACTGATTCTGAGTTAAGTGAGCAGAACCAGAAAAACATTCACAGAAATAACCACAGTGTGCAATGACTGATTTTGATAGACTTCTCAGCAATGCAAGGACCTAAAACAATTTCAAAGGACTCATGATAGAAAATGCCATCCACATCCAGAGACAGAACTATGGAGTGGGAATGCAGAGCAAAGTGGGCTGTTTTCTTTTTTGTTTTATTTTGATTTTTTCTCATGCTTTCTCACATTTGTTATAGTTCTTCTACGCAATATGACTAATGTGAAAATATGTTTAATAGGAATGTATTTGTAGAGCCTATATCAGATTACATGTTGTCTTGGGGAGTGAGAGGGAAAGTGGGGGAGAAAATTTAAAGCTTATGGAAAGAAATATTAAAAAACTAAAAATAAATAAATTGAAAACTGAAAAAAAAAAATCCCAATCTATAAACTGACTTTCATTGCAGTGAGGTTGCACTGGAGATCCAAGGACTTGATATAAGCTTACCAAAATAATCCACTACCAAATTTTGTTTCTCTTTTCCTCTTTCCATTGCCATGAAAGCTCCAGATTTAGGGTGAGAAAATTTGTCAGAGGCAGACAGCCATCAAGGCCTCAGACCTTCAGGAATAAAAACCTACCAAGTACCACAACCACATGGCACCAGTATTGCAAAGCTCTGAACTATCAGTACCAACCAGAAAACTAAGGAACAAAGGGAATAGGACGCTGGGACAGGACACTGTGTGGATGGGGATAAGAGGGTGCTGTGAAACACTTCACTAAGCCTGAAGGAAAGAGTAAAGCAACCAGCTGAGGTCAATTCTGACCACCCAAAAGTTATTTGGGGCAGAGATCTATACTGATCACCCATGAACTGCCCAGCAAGGGGGGAGGCTGAGATGCTCTGAGATCTAGCCCTGAAGGAAACCACCATGAGAAATGGCAGTCAGAAAGTGAATAGAAAAAAATGGGAGGATGATGGAAATTACCAAAGTTCTTAGGAACAAATGACTCAGAAGACCTTGAACATAAGCAGACAAATCAACAGAGAATATTAACAGAAGAAAATATTACCTCTAGATCTAGTAAATCAGTTCGGGTATCTATGAATAAATAGTGCAAAACAAAGAAAAATGATCCAACACTTGATGAGACAAAGGACTCTGTGAAATGTGAAAATATAGAATGACAACATGCTGTTCCTGAGTCATTCCAAAGAAAAATAAGAATTATAAGAGTAGAATTTATGACCTGAATGGCAAAAATAATTAACAGAATAGAAAACCCAGAATCTACCATAAGCCTCACCAGAGAAACAAGAAAGAATAGACTGGGAATGCAAATATATAGAAGTGAAGGAAAATCCAGAAGAAGAGAGCAAAAAATAATAATAATAACATTTAAAGAAGATATGTACACTATTCAAGTTAAACATATTAATCTCAAAGAGAGAGTGGGTATAGACAACCTAAGGATCATAGGTGTCCCAGAAGAACTGACAGGATGAAAAAAAAAAAACCTGATCATGATAATGCAAGAAATAGTCAAAGAAAATTGCTCAAAACCTCTGGACATAGACAATGAAATGGAAAGAATTCACAGATCATATCCAGAAAAATAAAAAACCAAGGCTTCAAATTCCAAGATACATAAGAATTAAATTTTGCAATCCAATTCAGAAGTACTGCAAGTGATTAACAGAAAGACAGTTAACCACAAATAAAATACATTTGAATAATAAATACTATTTTGCAGCTCAACACCCCACCACAAGCAGCCCAAAAAAAGTAGAAGGAAATGGAATAATGAGTCCCCAAGAGCAATGGAACTCAGAACATAGCCCAGGGATCTGGGAAATATGAGTTCATCATATTTTAAAGAGAAATATTCAATAATAAAGAGGTATTTGAAACATTTTTAGAAGTAAAACCAAACTGGAGAGATAATTTTCTTCTTGAGTGCTACAGACAACAGAAACGCAGGAGGAGTGAATAAACGCAGCAGCCAAAAACACCAATAATAAATAGAATGACAGGAGAGACAACAGTGTGGAACTTTTTCTAAATGTACACAAAGGAGATGAGGGGAAGTTGGAAGTCTTGTGGCAGTGACAGTGAAGAGGCAGTCATGGAGCATTATAAACAGAACCTGGTGACACTGCCTAGAGGAGAATCCAGGAGTTGTTTCTTTTGTGACTGTTTGCTTGGCTTTGGTGGGACTCCATTATATCATGAAAGGATACATGAAAGGTGGGAAGTGAGCAAGGAGATAGAAAGGAACATGTGATGTACCAGGATCAGATCAACGATTAACAATGAAAGGAAGGTGACCCCTGTGGTCTGGGAAATTTGGTGTTTGAAGAATCTACTCATCCTACTCAGGAGAGGGGCAGTTTAAACTGGCGCCTGGGAGAAGTGAAGAGCATGGACCCAGGAAGGAGATTTTGAGGCAAATAGGGTTGGGAGGAAAGGTAAACAAGACAGGATATAGACCAGTGGTGGGCTGCATTATCAGGGACATATGGGGGAGGGGTGCAATCAGAGGGCAGTGTCCTCTCTGGCATTTGCAATAATTGGTATTGTTCTTCAAATAATGCACTATAGGAAAGGGGATTCTAGCAAAAGTTCTATAAGGGAGTGACAGAAACATCCTAGAAGGGAAAGTCTAGAAGGGATGCCTTGGGAACATTTACTGTACGAGGAATACAGAGAAAATGAATCAAAGAATAAGGATCTAGACTAAACAAAAGGAGATGAAGGATAATGAAGAGAGTAAGGGAAATCATTTTTGGAAAGGGATGCAAAAAAAAGAAATTTTAAAAATTAATGAAAAGGACTAGTTGAAGGAGGAGAAAGACATGAAAGGTCTACTTGATTAACTGATAGGGAAAAAAAGAGGAAAGGATCATATAACCAGAGAAAAGCAGTAAAGATAAAGGAACTGATAAATAAAAACTCAAAAAGGATGAGAGGAGGGAATCAAGGGTGAAGAGAAGAGAATCAGTGGGAACAGGGTCACCTTAAAAAAAGATTAAGGTAAAGTAATAGAAATAACATGTAAATTGTGTTTACAGCAGAAGAGAGAGGGAAATTGTAACTTGAAAAAATATTAGAAACAGAGGAAAATGGGGTGATTAGGTGGCGCAGTGAACAGCGCACTGGCCCTGGAGTCAGGAGGACCTGAGTTCAAAAACAGCCTCAGACACTTAACATTTACTAGCTGTGTGACCTTGGGCAAGTCACTTAACCCCAATTGCCCTGCCTTCTCCCCTCCAAAAGAAAAAAAAAAAGAAACAGAGGAAAATATAAACATCTCATACCTTTAAATATGAATGGATTAAGTAATCCAATAAAACAAAAAAGAGTGATAGTTTGTGTAACCAAACAAAACCCTACAATCTGTTGCTTACAAGAAACATTTAAAAAAGCAAAAACATATACAAACTAAAACTGAAGGAATAGGATGAGAATTTCCTATGATCAAATGAATTTTAAAAGGCAGGAGTTGCAATCATGCTATCTTACAAAGCAAAAACAAGACAGGGATAAATAAAGAAACTATATTTTGCTGAAAGGAACAATAGACACAAATCAATATCAGTAATAAATGTATATGCTCCAAATGCCTTAGCATCTTAATTCATAAAAGAAACATGATTCGAGCTACAAGAAGATATAGACAGTAATACAAATCAGAAGGCTTAACTGTCTCTCCAAAGATAAACAAAGGAAAAAATATGAAATCAAACAAATTACTGGAGAAACTAGAGTTTTAAAAAATTATGGTATCTTCTAAATGGAATAGCAAATGAATTTACACATTTCTCGGCACCACATGTAACTTTTAGAAAAATAGATCATGCACTAAGGCATAGACATATTGCATACAAATGTAAAAAGGTAGAAATAGTTAATACATCCTTTACAGAACATAATACAATGAAAATATCAGTTGCCTCAGGGACCACAAACAGAAGATACAGACAGACCCAAATGGAGACTTAACAATGAAATCCTAAATAATTAGTGAGTCTAAGAACAAATCAGAGAAACAATTAATAATTATATGAAAGAAAATTATAATGATGAAACAACATACCAAAATTTCTGGGATGCAGTTAAAGCAGTCCCCGGGGGAAATCATATCCTTACAAACAAAATTAAGAAAATAAAAAGGAATGATTAAAGAACTAAATATACATTTTTAAAAACCAAAAGCCAGCAAATGAACAAACCTAAAATAGGCATGAAAGAGGATATATTAAAAATTAAAGAGAAATAGATAAATAAGGGGGAAACATAAAAATGATGAATAAAACTAAAAGCTAGTCCTTTGAAAATACTAATAAAATTGATAGAACCTTAACTAATCTGATTAAAAAGAAGAGAGCAGAAAATCAAACCAATAAAATAGCAAATGAGCAAGGTGAAAGCACAACAAAGCCAGAAGAAATTTTTTATAAATAATCAGAACATATTATTCACAATTATATGCTAACAAAACCAAGAACACAAAAGAAGTAAAGAAATACCTTCAAAGATATAAACTATTCAAACTATAAGAAGATCAGAGATAGACCTTAAATATACCATTCTCAAAAACAGAAATAAATCTAGCCATAAAGCAACCACCAAAAAAAAATCCTACTCCTAATAAATTCACAGGAGAATTCTATCAAATTTTTAAAGAACAATTAGTATCCATACTTTCACACTGAGAATTGAAAATGAAAGCACCTGATCAGAATCTTTTGATGGGACAAATATAGTCTTAATACCTAAGCTAAGGAAAGATAAAACATATAAAGAAAACAATAGGCTAGTATCATCAACAAACATTGACTCAAAAATTTTAAACAATTCCTATCAAACAAACTATGGTAATTTTCCCAAGAAACCATTATGATTAAGTAGGATTTATATTAGGGATATAAGGAAAAATAATCAAAGTAATTAATCATGTTAAAAAACAAAAACATCCCAAACCATATGATCATCTCAATAGATGCAACAACAAAAAGGCCTTTGACAAAGTACAACACTTTAATGTTTAAAAAAAAATTAAACCTATAAAGTATAGGCACATAGGGTTCTTTTTTTTTAATATGAAAAGCATCTAAAGCCAAAAGCAAGCATCATACACAACAGGGATACAATAGAACCTTTTCTAATAAATACAGGAGTGAAACAAGGATACCTACTCTTCCCACTACTATTTGACATAGTTCTGGAAACACTAGCAACAGCATAAGAAAAGAGAAAGAAATCAAAGTCATAAGGATATGTAAAGAGGAGATAAGACAGTCTCTATTTGCTGATGAGGTGATACTTTATTTGGAAAATCCTAAGGAATCAGCAAAAATACTAAATGAGACAATAGCTCCAAAGTTTCAGGCTACAAAATAAATCCTCAAAAATCAACGGTATTTCTACATAATAATAAAGCACAAGAAGCAATGATTGCAAGAGAAATCCTGTTCTAAGTAACTACAAAATGTATAAAATATTTGATCAACCTACTAAAGACACAAAAGATTTGTATAGATTCAATTACAAAATGATTCTTAAAGAAATAAATAATAACTTAAATAGATGGAAGAATATTTAGTTTTCATGGCTAAGCATGCCAATATAATAAAAATGACAATTCTACCAAAATTAAAGGTAAGGTATAAAACAAGAAGATATGTGCAAATATATACAGTCCAAAAAAAATTTACTACTGATGGAAAAATTTTCTAAATGATTCTATTTGCTGATGATATCATATTAATTGCTTGAGCTCTGGATCACCACAAAAATCTCCATATTGAAATCTACAGCAATGCAAAAAGCTATGACTTAACTGTCTTTTTAAAATTTTTATTTATTTTATTTTTAATTTATTAAATAAAACAAGCATTTACTTAGTAGAATTTTAAAAAGATGATTACACATGAAACTGCAAATCTGGTTTGTACAATTTGCTATTTCTTTTAAATATATAATAAAGTTATAGTGTAAATTGTTTTCCCTTTTTTATTCCCTTCCTCACCCTAGAAACAGTTATCACTAAAAACAACTATGTATGTATACATATATATGTGTGTGTGCCCGTGTGTGTATGTCCATGTGTATTAAATCATTCTATACAAACTTCAATTTATAAGTTCTTTCTTTGGATACAGATAGTATCTTCCTTCATATGTCCTTTGTAGCTTACAATAGTCAAAATGACTTAGTCATTCAAAGTTGTTACTAAAACAATATTGTCGTTTTACACACAACATTCTCTTAGTTCTGCTCATTTTACTTTTCATTATTTAGTGCAAGTCTCTCCATGTTTTTCTAAAATCAAGACTCTTATTTCTTAATGATGGGCATCCCCACAATTGCCAGTTCTTTGACACCACTTTGGGCATAATTCCAGGTTGCTCTCCAAAATGCTTTGATTGGTTCACAGTGCTACCAACAATGGATTAAGGTTCCAGTTTTTCCCCTCCAACATTTGTCACTTCCCTCTTCAATCATCTTAGCCAATCTGATAGATATAAAATAATATCTCATAAAGTGATCAGTCAAATAACTACATAGAAACTATATAATGGTTAAATAAGTACTATTGGTTTAATAGCTATAAGAAAGGCCTATGTTCCAAAGAGATAAAGAAAGAAGGAAAAGACCCTTACATACAAAAATATTTATATTTATAACAGCTTTTTGTAGTGACAAAGCACAGGAGAATAAGAAGGTACTCATAAATTGGGGAATGGCTAAGTAAACTATGGTATATAAGTGTTTTAGAACATGATTGTGCTATAAGATAATAAACGGTCAAAGATACAGTTTCAGAAAAAACTAAGACTTGTATGAGCTGGTGCAAAGAGAAGTGAACAGAACCAGAGGAACAATTTATGCAAAGAGAAAAACATTGTAAAGGCAAACTGCTTTGAAAGATTTAAGAACTATATTCTACAAAATAATCAACCATTATTCTAGAAGACCTGTAATGAATGCTACCCTCTTTTCAATAGAGAGATAAAGGACTAAATATGCAGAAAGAAATTTTGACATGGCCAATAAGAATTTTGTTTAGCTTGACTATGCATATGTATAACATGAGATTTGTTTTTCTTCTCCTCATCTGCCTCAGAGTAGTTCAGAGGGAGAAAAAAATAAGTGATTATTAATTGGGAAAAATAAATTACATGGATCTGTTCTGGAAAAAAAAATAACAGGAAGGTAGATTTTTTTTAAACGGAGGAAATAATTGACTGAGCACCAGGAGACTCTAATTTGAAATCTTGAGAGTGCTGAAAAAGAGTCAGGAGGGAAGATAACAGGAGCAGTTAAGACAGCAAGAGCTAAATTAGAAGATTCCATCAGGAACAGTCGACTGATAGAAAAGCTTTGGCTGCTATACTTTGGATGCTGCTGACTAAAGAAAAGCATCACTTTATGGATTGGCTGAATAAAAGTATAGGAGTCTGCTAATTGGAAGAGAGTTAGACTCTGCTAAAGTTTTAGCTGTTGGCCTTAAATGCTATCTATAGTTTGAAAGAGGTAAAATCTCCTATGAGTGTCTAGTTACTCCCACTATTGTTACCTCTGGTTTGAGAGAGGAAAAACTTGCAAAGGAAAAGACAGATTTTTCAGCTGCTTTGTGCTAAGTATACTTCGAAGCTGATTGGAAGAAAGAGAATCCAATTGAGTGAAGAGCTAGATAAGCTTGTCTGCATTGCCCAGAGAAACCAAGAGTTTTACTAGAAGCTCTGCTTTCCGTAACCATTGGCTGAAGGCCAGTTGAAGAACATGGAATCCAATTGAATGATGACTGGTTAGGCCAAGAAAACGAATCTGAATTTTGCAGTTCTCTGGGCTTAAAGAAATTACTTATCATTAAAATGCTATAGCACTACCTTGGTACCCTTTTAAGGATGATAGTGAAGTGAAAGAAGTATCACTGTTTCATCAGTTCAACGGAAGAAAAAGAGCAAATTCACCCTACAAGAAAACAGTGAGAATGAGGAGAACAGAAAGCAGGGAATTTGCTTTTGCAGGGTGCAAATTCTTCATGAAGGGACCAATGATTTCAGGGTCTTTAGTCCAGAGCTGGGTGTTTCACTGGATACATGGATTATGTTCCCTTTTGTGCCTGCACTATCCCACTGATATTGTGTATTATAATGGAACACCATTACACAGGCTTATGTGTGAATAATGAAGCATTAATTATTTCTGCATTTGCTTTATATTGAATAGCTGTGACATTCTTATTGCTTTTGCTTTATCATTTAGCAAATGTTTATGTTTAAGAATTGATAGTGTTATCATTTTGATTTTTTTATTTTTTGTGTTTGGGGGGGCAATTGGGGTTAAGTGACTTGCTCAAAGTCACATGGCTAGTTTTTGTGTCAAGTGTCTGAGGCCAGATTTGAACTCAGGTTCTCCTGACTCCAGGGCCCGTGCTCTATTCACTGAACCACCTAGCTGCCCGTGTCATCATTTTACATGATCGATTTCATGTAGATTAGGAAGAACACACTGGGGGTTCAAGACCTACAATGGTTAGTAGAGAAAGTATATAATCCAATATTAGAGAATTTTCCTTTAGACTAAGAGATAGTTTGAGTTGTAGTCCTCTATTAGTCATCCTTCTCTAGAAAGGAGATATGCTAGTCTGAAGACAATTTAGGGTGAGCTAGCCAGGAAAAGAAGAAGAAATTGGCTCACATTCCACGTGAGGTACGTCCAGCACGCTTCCCCTTAGAATCTGATAACCTAAGCCTAAATCCAATACAATTAAGCTGAAAATGAATTAAATTAATCTATTAATAAGTACTTGCTCTGCAACTACTATGTGCTCGATACTATTAGAAGTCCAAGAAGTATAAGACGTGGTCCTGATCTTTAAGGAGTTTACAATACAATTACAAAATAAACTAGGAAAGGGCCACTTTACTGTTTTAGAGCTCATCATATATTCAAGCCCATTAAAACAGTATGGTTAAAACAGGTCTGCTTAAACTGTATGGTTAAAACAGGAGCAGTGAGAATCTAAACAAATTACTAACAAGTGCTTTGAAAAGCCCCATACAATTGTAAGGTACTTGTATTTCTCTAAACATCAATCAAGGAAAGTGGAACTACTACTTGGATTCTAACATTGCAATCCCAAATGTACTTCCAGAAAAGACAGAAATGGCACTAAAGGGAACAAAAATAGGAAACGCAGCTAAATTAAATCAAGTTTATATAGAAGAGATCTATGTCAGAAGTGACAATTGTGAGGACATTCAGTGATCAATTCACAACACTGAAGGAAGGGAAGGAATTAGATATGAAAAACCCTCAGGGTTTATTAATACTGACAAAAAATTATTGTTGTTATTATTATTAAATATTAAATGTCTGCTCTGTGGTAGGCAATGTGCTAGGAACTGGGGCTACAAAGATGAAATTAAATAGTGCCTTTCCTTAAGTAAGGGGGGAAGGAGATAAAGGGGGAGAAAGGGGAGGGGAATGATAGAAGGGAGGGCAGATTAGGGAAGGGGGTAATGAGAAGCAACACTTTTGAAAAGAAACAGGGTCAAAGGAGAAAAGAGAATAAACGGGGGTGGGATAGGATGGAGGGAAATATAGTTAGTGTTTTACAATATGACTATTATGGAATGTTTTGCATAACTACACACATATAACCTATATTGAATGCTTGCTTTCTCAGTGATGGTGGGTGGGGAGGGAATAAGGGAGAGAATTTGTAACTCAAAGTTTAAAAAAAATGTTAAAAATTGTTTTAACATACAGCTGGGAAATAAGATATACAGGCAACAGAAATCTATCTTGCCCTACAAGAATATAAGGGAGAAGGGGATTGGGGTGGGGGGGGGGGGTGGAACATGACAGAAGGGAGGCAGACTGAGGGAAGAGGTAATAAGAATGCACATCATCTTGTGGTGGGGGTGAGGGTAGAGATAGGGAGAAAATACAGAACTCAAAATCTTGTGGAAATGAATGTTAAAGAATAAAAATTGGTTAATTAATTTTTAAAACACAAATAACAAGAAAGAAAGAAAGAATCCCTTTTCTTGAGAAGCTTACAGACTAGATTACATAGCAGCAAAGATAATCTTGTTCAATGGCCCTCCAATAATTACTACTAAATGAGTCATAAAAAGGAAAAATTATGTTCATCAAAGGCATTCGCCACTGTCGTGGATGAGACATAGCAAAAAGTCCAAATGATATCAATTAGCAAGGATTTATTAAGTATTTACCATGGACCTGACACTGCAAAGCACTGGGGATTCAAAGACAAAAGTAAAATAGTCCTTGTACTAAAGAAGCTTATATTAGAAAGATTTCTATTGGGAAACAAAATAAACATGTAGAAATGTGTGTGTCTGTGTGTGTGTGTGTGTAAAACTTTTTTTAATGAATACAAGGCATGGGAGTAGTAAATGCATGAAAACAAGTGAAGTTTCATGCTGTACAACATGGTGAGTACACCAATAGAGCCAAATCAAACTCTATGAGTCAAGGAGTAAAGTATAAGATGACAGGAAAGGTAGAAAGGTCCAAGATGTTAAGAGATTTAAATGACAAATAACGAAGTTTGTCTTTAATCCCGGAAATAATAGGGAACCACTGTAGTTTATTAGACAGAGGGGTACATGATTAGATCTGTTTGAGGGAGGGACTAGAGATGGGGAAGGCTTGAGATTAAGTCAAAATGGGAATCTATTGAAATTGTTCAGATGAGAGGTGATAAGGATCTGAACTAGACTGGTGGTCATGTGAATGTAGACAATGGAACTATAGGGAAGATACCGTTGATATGGTAACAACAATATTTGACAACTGATTAGACTGTGAAGCAAGTGAGAAAGGAGTCAGGAATGACACCAAGGTTGTGAACTGAAATGCCTGAAAGGATAGTGGTGTCCTTGAAAACAATTGAAAATTTAAAAGATAACTGGGTTTAAAGAGAAACATGCATGCTTTCTGAACTGGACATGTTGAGAAAGAGATCCTTTAGATGTTCTTGTTGCCTAGTTCACTGTCTGCTAAAAGACAGGCAAAAGTAGCTGGACTTCAAAGACCACTAACCCAGTAATAGAGGATAGCCTAAGGCATGAGATTCCTGGCAAATCTTCCTAATAGTTTAAGTTATGAGATGCATGACTGGCATGTGACTAACCTTCAGGGAGTGGCAGATCAGATCTGATTCCTAAGTGTTGACCATGGGTCTAACTGAATGGTCTGAGGTTTAGAGAAAACAAAACTAGACAATAAAGCTTCTCCCATTTCAAATAACCATCAAGCATTTATTAGGAGTTTCCTAAGCACTGACAATGAGCTAGGCATTGGGGACACAAATATAACAAAAGAAACAATCTATGTTCATAAGGAGATCATATTCTAGTGGGGGAAACAAGTACATACATAAGTATATGCAGAATAAAAACAAATGCAATTTGAGAGGAAAAATATTACTATTTGAGGATGAGGGAATCAGGAAAGTGTGCTTGAGCTGTTTATTAAAGTAAGGATTCTATGAGGTGGAAGTGTTAAGGGATTGCACTCCATGCAGGGAAAATGGCCAGTACAAAGAATATATTGTTTGTGAGAAACAGAGGTCAGGTTGACTGTATCACAAAGTATGAAAGGGCAAGTAATGTCCAAAGAGGTCAGATAGATAAATTGAGAAAAGGTTATAAGTGACTCTAAAATACTTTTTTTAAGAGAGAAAATCTTATATTTGATCTTAAGGCAATAAGGATCTATTAAAGTGATTGTGTAATTCACATCTGTCATTAAGGAAAGTGACTTTGGCATCACTGTGGAGAATGGCCTAGAATAAGAACTTGAGGTAAGAAGACCAATTCGAATACTAATGCCTTTCTAACTAGAGAAATTGGTTATACTAGCTCCCCTCATCTCAGGCCAATTTTTTGACATTACAAGCTGGCCACCAAAAAAAGTTGTACAGAATATATATTTTCTACTTCATGCCCCTACATATCTATCCCAATCACTACCCCCTGAAGCATTACCTCTGAGGAGGGATACCATTTTACTTTGAAGCAGGTTTGAGAACAGACCCACTTCCACCTCATTCACTGAGTTTTCTACCTCCTCTTAACATCCTCAGGCAACTAATATTGTTGAATTTTTAATAGACTTTTTAAAGGTCAACATTTGATATCAAGATACATATGTAGAACCATACAATATGTACTTCCATATATCACTTTTTTCTCTGGAGATGAATATCATTTTCTTTCATGAATCTTTTATAGTTGATTTAAATGTTCATATTACTCAGAATAGCTTAGTTATTCACAGTTACTCTTCAAACAATATTGCAGTTACTATATATAACTGGGGGTTCTCATCATTTCACTCTGTATTGCTTCATGCAAGTCTCTCCATGTTTTTCTAAAATCAACCTGTTTGTCATTTCTTACAATACAGTAGTAATTCATCACAATTATATGCCACAATTTATTCAACTGCTCCCTAGCTGATGGGCATCTCCTCAATTTCCAATTCTTTGCCACCACATGTAAGAGACTTTTGAAACTGTGGATCTCTATTCAAATCCTTGATTGAGACTGGCTATCTCATCTCCCAGAAGCTATATTTGTGATGAATTGGCATCATTCTAGGGTAACAAGTGAACTTTCCACTCCCACAATTTCTTTCTACTGGCCTCCAGGAAGACTTTCTTGCTAAGGTCATACTACTTTTAAACATGATCCCAAATGACCCTCTCTAGTCTTTCATTATAACTTGCAGTTTTTACTCCTTTGGAAGGTTCTATCCATATTGGGAATGCTTCAAGTCCCCCATAATTTGCAGGCCTTTTTTCCCTCCCTCTGGGATAGTTAAGAGCTCTCTTTCCTAAAAGGAGCATGAGTTGGATTTGTTTGGAAGTACTTTTAAGTAGTGCCTATAAAGGGCATATGGGAGATGAAATCATCTCTTAATAATTATGGTACATTTAGATTCTTCCAGAAGTAAGGTGATCCTTTAGCTTCCTTCCTAGTAATTTTGAATCTTTGGAAGAAGGTAAGGGGGAGTCTTCATCCAGACCCTATTAACAAAAGGGAGTAGCCCCTCCATGTAGGCCTCCACAAGGGTAAAATTTTAGTATTTTCCTTGATAGGTCTTTCAAAGAGGGGGAGGTTTTAGCTACTGGTACAGGAAACACTGAGCAAGTGGAGAAAAGGGGCAATTCTTGGTACTAACTGACATGCCAAAATAGATGCAGAAAAGACTTTTGACAAAATACAACATACATTCTTATTAAAAACACTAGAAAGTATAGGAATAAATGGAGTTTTCCTTAGAATAATAGGTATCATCTATTTAAAGCCATTAGCAAGTATTATATGTAATGGGGATAAACTAGAAGCATTTCCAATAACATCGGGGTGAAATAAGGATATCCACTATCACCCCTCTTATTCAATCTGGTACCAGAAACATTAGCAGTAGCAATAAGAAAAGGAAAAGAAATTGAAGGAATCAAATTAGGCAAAGAAGAGACTAAGCTATCACTCTTTGGAGATGATATGATGATATACTTAGAGGATCCTAGAGAATGAAGTGAAAAACTACTTGAGACAATAAATAAATTTGGAAAAGTTGCAGGATGTAAAATAAACTCACATAAATCCTCAGCATTCCTATAATGTAAAGCCCATCAGCAGTAGATTCCTGAGAGAATGCTACTGTGAAGAGCTTTTAAGATTCGGATTACACAGTATTAGTGAACACTCTGTTTATTCCATTACAAATCTTTGTTCAGTACAATGTTCACAGTTTCAACAGTTCACAATATTATATACAATCTTCAGAACAAGGAAAGTCTCTATATTATATCTTATTTCAGAAAGACACA